>JAJMYO010000226.1:0-52327 GCA_023087385.1 Diplodia sapinea | reverse complement strand
CCCCCCCCCCCCCCCCCCCCCCCCCCCCCCCCCCCCCCCCCCCCCCCCCCCCCCCCAATAGCCATAGGATCCTCACAAGCCCAGTCTAGAGCAGGAAAGAAAAAAAAAAAAAAGTCATAAGAAGGGGTGGTGGTGGGTAGGGAAGAAACCGGGCGGAGGCCGAGGCCATGATGAAGTTCCAATCAAAGAGTAGCTTCATATCCGTTCGAACGTTCGAAACCCCCCGCCTCCCTTCATTTCTTCTTCCCCCTCAGAGTCTGCCCCGCGCCCTGGAAATGCGGCTTATCGTCATCCTCCTCGCCGCCCGCCGCCACATCCTTCTTTCCCTTCACGGGCTTGATCTCGTAGCCGAAGAACAGCTTCCCGGGCGGCAGGCGCAGCGGCTGCGGGCCGTTCGCGTTGCCGCGGCGGATCACGGGCGCGGTAGGGTCGCCGGCGGAGGACGACGAGGCGCCGGCGACGGGCGTCGAGGGCTTGGGCGTGGGCGCCTTGCTGCCGCGCTTCGACGACGACAGCTTGTGGCCGCCGGACAAAAAGTTGGACGAGACGGCCCTGGCGCCTTGGGCGGCGGCCGACGACGCGGGCGCGATGGCGGCGTAGTTGATGGCCTGCGCCATGGTGCCGTGCGGGTGCAGCGTGCCGCCGCCGGGCAGCGGCGCGCCGCCCTTGCCGCCGCTCGCGGTGCTGCGTGGCGTGCTGGTGCCGCTTGTTGCCGACGGCTTCGCGGCGGCGGCGCTGCTGCGCTGCGGCTCCTCGTAGCCGACGGGCGGCGCAAAGTCGACCGAGAGATCCGTCTCGAGCGTGCAGATGGCGTGCGAGTCCTTGTCCGGCTTGACCTCCAGCACGGCGATGCTGTAGACCTGGTCGTTGTACGCGAACGTGAAGATGTCGCCGAGCGTGAGGCAGGAGAAGTTGCGGAAGGCCTGCTCCAGCACCGCCTTGGGGTCCGAGATGTCGAGGAAGTCGGACGACTGCGGCTGCAGCTTGATGAAGTTGCCCAGCGGCAGGTCCGTCGACTTGACCTGGATTAGGTCGCCCGGCTCCATTTGGAGCGTTTGCATGAGCTAAGATATGTCGACGACATGTCAGCTAGGTTTCTGTTTCCCTTCGATCTTCCCTGTCATCGTGGTACATGTACGCACCCAGTACGGCAGGTATATCTTGCCCTCCTCGGCGGTGAACTCCAGCACACCGGCGTGCGTCCGCTTCTGGGCGGCGCCGTTGATCAGCTCGAACAGCATGGGGTAGGTGATGTGCAAGCGCGTCAGCTTGTCGAGGGCCGACGGCGGCATGAAGACCTTGCCGCCATGGTTGGCTTCCACGCGCTCGGGGCCGGGCATCATGACGACGGGGTAGCAGCGGAAGTACTCGTCGAAGCGGCGAGGGCCGGTGCCGCCGCGCATACCCATGGCCGCCTGGTACATGGCCATCGGATCGTCGTTGTCGTAGTAGTTTCCGCCGAACTGTGTGGAGCGTGTTAGCGGGGTGGACGGTTGATGCTGGCAGGCGGCGGCGAGAAGGCGCGGAGGGCAACTGTACGTACCATGGTGGCGGTGGAAACGCTCCTCTAGCAGACGGCAGTAGGACGTGGGTGTGGCAGGCGAGTGCGGGCGAAGGTACGGGCAGTGTCTGGCGCGGAGTGGCGGGGTGGGTTGAGCTGTCGGCGGCGATTGTAGTTCTGGCCGCTGGAGAGCTGCGCTGGAGCTTTCGGGAATGACGCAGGCGACGAAGCAGCCCGCCCGCGAAAAGCCGCCACGACCTCTCAGCCTTCCCGCCCAGCAGCATTACATAGCACCACCCCCGCTTCGGACTATATACACCCCATCGCCAAACCCTCGCCATCTCCCCCGCCGCCATCGCCATCCCAGACTTGCACCTCGCCGTCGCGAATCCGTCCTCAATTGCCTCCAAACAACCCGAACGACCCAGAAATGTCCGCATCGCGCCCCAAACGCGCCCCGGACCTGCCCTTCCCCAGCGATGGGCCCGCCAACGCCTCGAACAAGAAGCCGCGCTTCGACTACCGCAACCCGTCGACGCTGGCCGCCGACGCGCCCGAGGACGACGCGATCCTCGAGGCCGACGAGATCGGCAAGGCGCAGCGGCAGGTGAAGCGCAACGCCGTCAAGATCGACGGCTACGACTCCGACTCGAGCGAGGAGAACTTCGACGCGCGCGCCGAGGAGAAGGCGCGCGCGGCCAAGGCGGCGGCGGCCGAGACGGAAAGCAAGGACGCCGACGACGCCGACATGTTCGCCGACCTGGAGGAGGACTTCAAGGACGGCGACGAGGACGAGGAGCTCGGCCGCGAGGGCAAGGCGAAGAAGAAGAGCGTCACGTTCCTGGACGACGACCAGATCGAGGGCCAGGTCGCGGACAGCAAGTCGGGCGGGCACGTGTCGGCCGACTTCTCGATGGGGGGCGGCGACAAAAAGGGCAAGGGCAAGGCGAAGAGCGACGACGATGACGACGACGATACCAGCGAGAGCGGCGGCGACGAGGAGCGCGACCGCGTGGACAGCGACATGGACGAGGAGCTCGGCGCGGGCTCGAAGAAGAAGCACGCGCCCAAGCTCGACGCGTTCAACATGAAGGCCGAGAACGAGGAGGGCCGGTTCGACGACCAGGGCAACTACGTCCGCAAGGCCAACGACCCGGACGCCGTGCACGACACGTGGCTCGAGGGCCTGTCGAAGAAGGACATGAAGAAGGCCAAGGCGGCCGAGGAGAGGCGCGAGGAGGAGCGCCGCAAGCGCGCCGTCGCCGACGACCAGGTGCTCACCGCCGACATCCTCGCAACCCTCATTGCCCGCCTGGACCGCGGCGAGACCATCCTGGAGGCCCTGGCGCGCTTCGGCACCGGCAAGAAGAAGGAAAAACCGAAGCCAAAGTGGCAGAAGAACAAGCGGAAACCCGGCGACGGCGCGGAAAACGGCGAGGCCATGGACGTCGACCCGGCTCAAAAGGAGGAGGACCCTGCCGAGAAGCGCCGCCGCGAGGCCGTCGAGGCCATCACCGGCGCCGCCGACCAGCTGCTCACGCGCGGCCAGACGGAAATTTACGACCAGGAACGTGAGATGCTGATACGGCAGTATAAGCGCGAAACCGGCGACGACTGGGTGGATCCGCCAAAGGAGGATTTGCCTGTGGATGATGGGGAAACTAAAATGTGGGAATACAGGTGGGCGGACGCAAGAGACGGTGGCGAGAGACACGGGCCCTACGATGGCCAGATGATGAAGGCTTGGAGCGACGCAGGGTATTTTGGTGAAGGCGTGGAATTCAGAAAAGAAGGCGAAACCGGCTGGGAACGGGTCGTAGACTTTGTGTAATTGATGAACCGCTTACCTGAGGTTGGTGGGCGGGATTTGATGAAATAACACACAAAATGCATGACGATGTTTGGAATCATCTCTTGCGGTGCAGTACACGCTGACGCTGACTTGTTTGTCAGTAGCTGAGGTTATCTACAGCGAAGACTTAAACTGTTAAGCTCTCTCCGGCACGGCCCCTAGCACACAAGAAATTGCCCGCCCGCATCTGCCTTACACTTATACTGCACCATCATATATAAGTAGTTGAATTCAAGATCCGGACGTAAATGTGCGCATTTAAAACTTACTAAAGCTTGTATTTACGTCCAGAACTTGTATTCAACTACCCATCCATCCCATGTGAAATTTTTATGAGGCAGATGCTCAAGGCGTCCGTTAGTTGTTTTCATAGCTCATGAGGCGTAGACTTTCCACCGCTATGCTGAACCGCCCAAAAGAGGGGGAGGAAAAACAAAAGGCCGTTATCGCAGTTGTAATGCAGAACCCAGGCGGCGAGCAAGAAAGATGTGAAGCGAGAAGGGAGGGAAAACTCCCCGAAACAGATGGAAAATGCCAATGTGCAATATTCCTTCGCCCGTTTAGTCCATCTTCCCAACAGCAACGCTTTGAGCCAGCAACATGTTCTGTTACCCTCGATTTGCCCGTCAAACCTACTCCACTCTGGAGTATATGGCGGTTACCTTCCCCAGCCGTGACTTTGCAAGGGACTGACAGGGCTGCCGATACCCCCAGATGCCGCGCCCGGCGCATCATTGCTGATCTCCCCTGGTAGGCTGCTCCTACTTTGTCTCCAAGTTATTGGGCTCGGGTGGACCGGGGGTGGACTGTCGAGTCGTACGCTTGAGCCTCTGTTGTGTCCGGCAGCGCTTGCCCTTCCTTCCGCATCGCCTTCAACCTCACTGTCTAGCTCGCCCTCCGCCGCATTTACGATCCTCAGTCCGCCGGGTGCAATGACCCCTACTGCATATCCTCTACTTGGATCCGGGCTGCTTTCGTCAGTCTCGCCGATCGCAGGAGGTATCCTGAAGTAACTCTCAAGCGGCCTTGTCTCGGTGGCGTCCAGCTCCACTGGCGACACCTTTGAGTTCCTGGGAGACTCCAGCTCCACGGGCGGCTTTTCTGTGGCCAGAATGGGGGTTCCATCGACCTCGCTGGCGGCGCGAGTATGATCTCTGCTCCTTTTGCCAGAGTAGTGCTCAGAAATGCCACTTGGAGCTATGCTACCGCCGGCTGCGCGAGGAAACCCATCAAGTTCTGAAACATGCGGTCCCTTTTCGTTTTCCTCGGGTGACGGAAGGAGCTTGTTGCAGTCTCCATTCCTCTGCCGGCGACGTCTGCGGAAAAGGAGGAAAGCGATGATAGCAAAGAGTACGGTTGACACTGGAATGCCAACTGCGCAGCCAACGACAACGCCCTTGTTGGATGACGATGATGATTCTGAGCCTTGGTTCGAAGGTGTCTGTGTCGAAACAGCAGCAGTCTTTGTGAGGTATATTGTCGAAGCGGCACCATTTGTTGGATTTGCCACCACAGAAGTGACTATTGTGGTTGCAGGTGCACTAGAGGACCGAGATGTCGCAATCGATCTTGTTGAAGTGATAGTCATGCTGGGAGTCGTCGTCTGCTGCACTACGGTGCTGGCGGGCTCTGAGCTAGACGCGACTTCTGTAGCGGTGATAGCAGCCGCCGACGCTACGGACATTTGACTGGAACCTGTTGGCAGTGATGATTCATGGTCAGTCATCAAGTTATTCTTTCTCATAAGCTTATGAGGTATTGAGAGAAACTGTTCACTGAGTCGTACCGGGAGAAATCTCAAATAACGACACAGCCTTGTCCTTGCAGCAGTTCCTGTCGTAGATCAATCATCGGCCGCGTTGGACGTGTAGCGCAGAGCAGAAGCTTACCCGCTTCGGTCGCCATTGCAGCAGTATTGATTGTCGCTGCACTCGAGGAGCGCGACATTGCCCGTATCGGTGCCATTGGGGGTGCCTATTTCAGATCAGCGCCGATTATCATGGGAACAGGTGTTTGCTTGAGAAGGCGGCGCATGCGGGACCGGAATAGCATACCGTCAAGGCAGTACTGGGGGCAGGCTGGAGAGTCCCACGACTGATCTGTGCAGGTGTACCGGGTGATATAGTTCAGAGAATCCAAAGAGCAAACGCCAGTGTCGAGGCACGTCCAGCCATAGGGACAGCAGGCGGTGTCGGAGCTAGAGGAGCCGCACGGAATGTCCTTATCGGCGACGGACCCATCAGGGTAGTAGCAGGGATCCTCGGCCCGGACGAAGCCTTGTCGGGCGGCAAGCACGAACAATGTGGCCGTAAGGAGCGGTATGACGGCGCACATGGCTGAGGCGCTCACGACATGCGGACAGGCGAAGCAGCGCGGACTGAGGGTGAGGAGCGCGCCCAAGGCCGGCTCGAGAGTGGGCGAGGTGTTGGTGGTTGGGCGATGGAGGCGCGGGGGCAGTTGGAAGCAAACATGCGCAGATTGAAGCCGGGCTCAGGCGAGGCACGAGGCCACTCGAGACAACTCACTTGCGCGACAGTGTTGAGGCGCACAGGCACATGACGTCGCCGGTTCCAGAGAATGCTGCTTCCATTTGCAGCAGTCGCGCCCTCTGGCGGCAGCGGCAGCGGCGACGGCCCCGCTCCCTCGCGGCGCCTTCTGAAGCTCGCGTATCAAAGCCACCGGCCCCGCGAGGAAGGTGGAACTGGCATCTCGCAGATCGCAATTATCAGCGTCGCGCGGAGAGGGCGCGACAGGCTGGGATTGCGACGCGTTTTTCTCGGTGGTAGCACGAGGTATGATGAGAGACGTTTCAGAGCTTAGCCGCCGTTCGTCTACATTCCCTTCTGTGGCTAGCCCACCAAGCCACTCCAGCCGCCGAAGTAACCCTGCGCCGAGGAAAGGGGCGCTGCCCGTAGAGTAGCTGCAACAGTGGGAACCGAGGGAAGAGGATGCTGCAGCTGATGAGCAAAGTCTTCACCCTCTCTAGCGCGCATTCCATTGGCCATTGGCCGCTGGGTGTGGGTGTGGCTTGAGAGCGGGCGTCTTCAGGGCGGAGCCACAACAGGCAAGGAGTGCGTTTTGCTGGAGATGAAACGGCCGCAGAAGTGGCTGCGTGGAGTGAGCGGCTACAGCAGACAGGGAAGAGGGCGGCCATGACCTCATTCCCTGTCACGAAGCGACATTACTCAGTAAACACGAGCGCATACCCGCCCTGCCGCACGCCAGCGCATTTCCTGACAGAGCTTCCGATGCTCTTTCATCAGAAACGTCGCCAGGCGGAAGGCGAGGGTGGGTCCCGCACGACGGGCTCCCAAACTGCCCTGGAGTGCGGAGGCATTAGTCTGAGCCTTTGCTGTTCCTGCTTTAGCGCTTATCGCTTCACCACCACCTGGTGCAGATCCTCCACAATTCAGAGCGAGCTCGGAGGCCTGAGCGACCCTTCCGCACCCGCTCCTGGTATACATACCACATTTGCAAATACCAACAAGGGAGATGATACACTCATATCCGAGTCGTCAACATATGAGCCGACCAACTTAACCCATTGCACAGACAACGGTCCAGGCTTTACTCAATGAAAAGGGCGAGGGATTGGTGTACCCAGGAAGCCGAGTGATGGAAATTTGACTTTTTCCGTGGTTACTATGGCATGGTCAGAGAGAGACTTCGAACACAAAGGGCTATGGTGATCGATCTTGAAGTCATTTTCCCTACAGTACATAATTTGCAGAGTGCCAACAGTAAAACTCAGCGGACTTCAAGCCGTTCCGAGAAGAGGAAAAGGAGCCCGACCGAACATAATACCTAGAAATAAGTATTTCCAAGCTTGAGAAGACCGTTTCTGAGGTATCGTATCTCATAAGGCCCTTCAGCCATGTCCCACGTTCGATTCCATTGGCTCCGCACGCTCCTTCTCCCTTCTAGATCACCACCACCAAAAAAAAAAAAAAAAATACCTGGTCTACTCTGCCTGGCTGTGCCATACCTGGTTTCATATCGATGCCTTTCACGAGTTTCTTGATTTTTTGACAAGAAGTTCCCGTCACCCTCAATTCACAAAATCAGAGCCCCCTCCATCTCCCCATAAGAAAACAAGAAGTGTAATGACGCCTCGACACTAAACAGTATAAGGGAAATAGAAAGGGAGGGAGGAGATGATTGAAAATGAAACTGCCAGGTCTTCTAGCTATAGGAAAGAAGTAAGGAAAGGAAAGTTTGAGTTTTGAAAATTTTTCTTGTGTCGCCCTCAACAAGAGGGCTCCTCCTCTCCACTTGGGATAAATCAAAACGAGTTGGTTGTCTTCTCCTCCAAGCTTGGTGAAGGAGGAATATCCAGCAATACGTCAGTAGGGGGAACCGTCGATTTGAATGAGATCAAATGCCAGGTAATGACTGAACCTCCGTGCCCGACGAAGAAAACCCGACCCATACGCTCAAAGGAATCTTTTGCATGTACCCAGTCCCGTATACTCCAAGCCTCGCTTTACACCGTGTTACGCCGATATTTGCTTGTCGAAGAATTGAGAGGAGTCCCATCCAAGCGAAATTTTGTTGCCGTCATTTGTCGTCTGCAAGAACGAGTGGCAAGGGGAATGGGGAGTTTGTCGTGAAATCAACCAGTCTTCCTCTTCTTACGGGGAGATTTCGGCTTGGTGGAAGCAGCTTTGTCGCCGTTTTCCTCTGGGCTGTTGGGTCCGCTGCTGGAGATGCTCTCTACAATGCGCCCCCCTCCATTCTCCGCTCCATCACTTGCACCGTCATTGCCGAACAGGTTCTGGCCGGGGTTTGTGGGTGAGAAGCTCACGTTGTTATCGACATTGCCGAAATCGAAATCAAAGTTGCTCTCGGTGGGGAGCGATGCCATAGTGTCATCGTGCGCACCGGTTGCGGCTGGAGCAGCGTCTGTAAAGTAATTGTCGGCATCCGTGTGAATGAATGAATCAAGGTCAAAGTCACTGGGTGGAGCATTTGGATGATTGTTGTAGTTGCCGTAAGACGTCATCCCAGGTATCGAACCACCGGGGCTGATTGGGGCTAGCCGGTCGGAGAGGTTCTGCACGCGAGCCGCCTGTTCTTCCTGCAAGCGCTGAAGAATATCAAGTTGCTCTTGATGAGCTCCAAAGTGCTCAAGCGTCGGCATAGGCGGGGGTTGAGGGTTAATTAGAGCGTTGTTCCCACCATTGGATTCACCGTCAGCTGTGGGAGTGGCTGCGTTCATCAACGAGAGCATGTCCTCACGCTGCTGTTGGGTTAGGGGCGTGTTACCGTCTGCTGTTTGGAAGTGGGATAGCGCTGCAGGGAAATCGAATTGCGGGCCCGTCGCAGCAGTGTTGGAGCTCGCGTTGACAGAGTTGATGACAGACATCATGTCTTCAGTATTGTCTGGCAGCTGTACGCCCGGAGATTTCTCGGACTTGACGGCCGGGCTGGCAGCCGTCGATGTGAAATTGTGCTCAAGCGGCGTTTGCGGGCTAGTGCTAAGGTTCCGCGGCTTTGGCTGCCGCTGCTGCTGTGGGGGTTGGAAGCTCTGCGATCGTGTGTGGCCCCTGGAACCGATGCTGGCGTGGGACGATTCTGGGCTTTGAGTCGTAACAAGCGGACTTGGAGACCTGGCTTCCCTTGCAATGGGAGGAGGAAGCAGGGCCAGAGGCCGTTTGTTGGGACGGGGCCCGGGGGACTTTTTTGACGACATATCCACATCTGGGAAGTCGCCCATATCTACAACGCTACCCTGGTTCTGGTTATTCTGAGATATCGACGAAGGGAACATGTCTGCCAAGTTCATGTTAACGCCGCCGTTCTGGCCCTCCAGGCTCCGGTTGTAGAAGGTCGCGAGGAAGGTGAGAATGGCGTTGATGGAACTCTCATGGCGCTCGTGCATTTTCTGGAACTGGCTGGCCTGTTGGTACCATTGCTCGTTTTGACGACGCATCTGCTGGATGATGCCGGAGATCAGTTTCTGCTGTTGTTGTAGTTGCCGGATTTCGTTGCGCATGGTGCTGTAGTCCCCCTTGGAGATGAGCTGCATGTCGTTGGCCGACCCTTCGCCGCTCCCGTCTACTTCTTTCCGCGCATCGTCATCGCTATCGTGCTTCTTGTCGTCATCCCTCTTCCTTTTCGAGCTTGCCTGGGGATTCTTCGGCTTCTGGATGAGCCAGAGAAGCTCGGGCCTTCCGCGCTTGAAATACTTGTTGAAATACTCGCTGGGTGTCTTTTTGTCGCGGCGCTCGGCCTGCTTCATGGAATTGTCCGACAGGCCGACCTTCTTGTGAAAGCCGTACATATTCAACTGCCGCACGAACGAGGCATAGTTGTTGTGTTTGAAGAGCTCTGGGATCAGCGTCTTTGCAAATTCATCTTCGTCAAGCACGATGAACGAATTGCCGTCGTCAGACCATCGGATGAGGTCGGTGTGATTCGAGTTGTCCAAAAAACTACACCATATGTCAGTTCTATGCTCAACGCCGCTCGATTTAGAGGGTACAAGCGCCAAAATTTACCTGCTGAGCTTCTGCACAAACGGCGGAATCTGCTTCCTTTTCGCTTGCGCTTCCTTGCGAGCTTTCATAGCCTGCGCCTCCAAATCTTCGTCATCTTCATTCTCCCACGTAGTCTGCCCCATTTGATTGTATCCGCCGTAGTCTCGCTGCGTGAGCTGGTGGTTGTTGCTGCGACGGACGAGTTGGTTGCTCGGGGCCTGGTCCGCCGGAAGCCGCTGACCGTTGCTGTAAGACATGCTGTTCTGGAGGCTAGCCATGAGGCTCGGATCGTAGATGGTGGGGTCGGTATAGGCAGGACCGCCGTTCATAGCGGTGGAGTCACTCCAGTTGGACATGAATTGATCATTGGAGTACGGCTGCGGGTCCTGGGAGTGCGGAGCCAAGCCCATGCCGCTCCCCGCCGAAGTCTGCTGGTTCACCATCGGAGAGGCGCCAGGAGCGGGTCGTTTGCGAGTGGGAATGGTCCTTTGCATCGAAGGGCGGCGTCGGGCTGGATGCAACTGCGTGCGCAGTGCGGGCAGTGTCGAGGCCCTTGGCCGGGCCGAGTCAGAGGTGAAAAGCCAGCCGAGCGCGCGTATCAGACGGGGTGCGATCCACGCGGAGTGACGTCAAACTCGTCGGGCGGGGACGGTTGCTGGAGCGAGAGCACAGCGCAGTATTGCGTCGAAGAGTGGCGGGTGCAGCGCGCAGAGGCGGCGGCGGTCGCGGTCTTGTAGGGCTGCGGGGCTTGCGCGAAACGGCTCGTCAATTGCAGATGTTTCCAGCGGTCAAAGGCAGGCAGGTCGGGATAAAGAAGGCGATTGATTGCGCGGGTGCGGGCGTCTCAGGAGGTTGAGGCGGCTTGTGGGCGCGGCGCGGTGCAGCGGGCGGGATAAGGCTGGCGATGATGTCTTCGGGTGGTAACGTGGATGTGGGAGCCTGGGCTTTGGCGCGGACTGGTCGGCGGCTGGGGCTTTGGCGATTAGATACAGCCTTGGGCGCGGGAGGAAGCAACGGCCGCGGAAGGCCTGAGGAGCGGGCTAGCTTGAGTTGGCAGAAAAAAGAGGGCCGTCGGCCGTCGTCAACTCTCTCGCGGTGGTTGCGGGCGCTCCGCCCTGCCGCTTCGCTCGGCACGCAGGCCCGTGCTTCTCTTCGCAACGACCGCGCTGCGCGTCGCTCGATTTGCTCTGAAGACACGATCGCCATCGCTCACTTTCCCATCCCGGGCTCCACTTTGCCATCGCCGACCCCTTGTCCGCGCTGAGCTTGGCCTGCGTCCTGACTCTCCAGCCCTCCGATTCTCCGCCAACTGCGTGCACACCCGCCAACCGCTGGAGCATGCAACCCGCCGGCCGCCCATACCCAGTCGATCCTCCTATTGCAATGGCGCATGTCGGACGCGCAGAGCATACCGCCGGCCTAACGCACGAGTTCCGTGATCTCGCGGCTATCTGATCTGGATTAGGCTCAGCGAGCAGCAGATGCAGCCTCTCAGCGCAAAGACGAGACGGCAGTCGTACGATGGCCATCCCGGTCTCGCTGCAATTTACTTTCACCCCGGCATCCGGCCGCCAGCCGTCGCCGATAACACATGCCATCTGTGCCTCTGCTCCGGTTCACCGCGGTTGGAGGCCGTAAGAAAGTGCGGCCATGGAGTGGCTTTCGTCGTCAACACCGTCGCGTTCTCACCAAAGTATCACGTCAATCGGCCCTACTTTCTCAGGCTTCGGCGGTGCCAGCATCTTACTCGGCGGGCTAGACCGGTCCACCGGGCTCGCTCTCCTACCCCAAGTGGTCCTTTTAAGGATAGCCATGGGCATCGAAGCTCGATCGCAGCGCTCGCTCCGATGCATGTGACATTGCCTCGCGTTTTGTCCGAGCAAGCCACTGCCATTTTTCGCCTCTTCATGCAACTGACTACGTGGCCATAAATCTCAACATATCTGAGCGCCCTGCTTCGCCTCTACGATACGTAAGAGCCACTATATGACTAGTGATGGCCAGGCAGCTTGTGCTGTCTACACAGTAAGACTAGACGAAAGGAAGATTCAGCTATCCTCCTGCTGGGGAGCGTACACAGTACTGACATCTACACAAACGCCACGACCCTATGAACACAGTCCAGCTTTCAAACCGAGGGCAAAGTGCCTGCCTCACGTCGCTTCATCTCCAACACAGGAGATCTCGCACTCGTCACATCCTGCCCCTGGTCCCTCTCGTTCATTGTAGCCAATCGGAGTACACGGCCTGCCTGCTGTGTGCAACGCCGCGCAATGGCCAGATGATGTCCCATCGCGTGTATGGTCCATGCCGTGGCGCTGACTGCGCTATGATCGGTTCGCGGGAGTCAGCATGCTCTCCAGGTCTTCACTCAGTGACGCCTCAGACATTCGAGGTTCTCTGCAACTCAACAAGACTCCAAGCGCAGCGACGACACAGCGATGCGCTTAGCTGACAATCGAACGGGCTCTTTGAATCGACGCTCAGCACGCTTGTAGCCGCGGATGAAGATAAGTGGAGCCGGAGAGGGGGTGTAAAATCAGCCATTCACCTCGGCACGGATTGCATGGGGATCGGTCTCAGCCAGATTCATCCATCTCTCCCCTTATGCCAGCGTCAACTACTACAAAGACATATAGCCGCAGATTCAGCAAGCGCTCGGTTCGAACGGCCCCAGTCCTACCTGCTTCATCGAGCGCAGTGCCGATTGTTAGAGCGGCGCGAGATGCTTGTCGCTTGGGCTTCCGCCTGATGCAACTTTTAGGCATCAATCCTTTCCCCACCTGAATGATCCTGGACCAACAGTACAGATTGACACACTCGGTTCATTCCGAAATCCTTTTCACTTTCAAGTTGGCTGGTTTCGGATGCTTGTACAATAGTAGATGATGGCAACCACGCGCAGGCCCAGATTCCGGCTTGTCCTAAATATCTTGCGCTCAATTGTGCTGCTATGGTATACCACAGACCGTAAGTTTGCGATTGGCAATCTGCGGGAAGCTAGTTGTGCAATTCGCATATGCCTCAGAATACCGGGGTTTCGAACATTCCCATCCTTATCGGACGATTTTCCCATGCTTATCGCGTCCTCGCCTGCAAGCGAGACCCAGCGTTTTCCCTTGAGCGGCTCTTTACACGCATCACTGATTTGATGTAGTTTGACTTCAACACACTTGCGTGCAAAACATCAACTACTCCTCGCCTTGTCTTTAGTATGACGTTTCCTTTTCCTATACGATGGAGACTGGAAGCTTCGAGGAGTTTCTGAAGGTTGCGAGAGACCCACCGGAAAATTATTCTCTTTTCTCAACATGTGGAGATAGCGGTAACTGCCACGAGTCAAGCTTCTTTTCCCCCGCCAAACTTAGCGTTAGCTTCGGGAGACGCCATGCCATCCAACGGATCATCTCAAAAGTACGTTTCTCGAAGTCCATCTATGTGCGAGGATGATACTTCTTCCACTTCACCTTGTCCTTGTTCGTGCATCGGTCCTACAATGCATGAAGCTCATCAGATCGACCTGGTTCTCAGACACATAGAAAGTCTCCCCTCTCGGCCACCCTCTCGACCTTCACTACATTGATCCTCTGCTGTTTATGAATGTCCCAAGCAAAACGCAGGAGAAAGATTCAGTCCCCTCATCATTGATAGCAATGCTGCTTGTGTACACCCAAAGCGTTCACCTGGTCAAGATTGGTCGAGATCGTGGACAAGCATATACTCGCTAACTACGCTGAGAGCCAAGCGATCTCCCGGAAGAGGAGATCAAAATGGAACGTAGGATCGGCCGGAACTCGTGAGTGTTGTAGTGGACTTTCTGCAGCGTCAGCTTATCGGTGGATTGCATGCGCGTCATGCGTGCAGTGGCGTTACAAGAAGCGGATATTGGCAGGACACAAGCCCGGCGCTTGTCGTACCATGACGTGACCTCGAGACCTTATCTGCGCTGAACAAAGAGCAATGCGCTATGGGACTGGAGCAGACTAGTAACGCAGCTCGGCTGCGGCTCACATACAGCAGGTGGGACATCAAGATCCATTCACCTATCACTGGGCAAAAGGATGTGGAAACGGCTGTGCGCGGCGGTCCAACGATAGACTGCCCACACCGCTGAAACGCGTTTGACTCCATGAGAAGTGCGAACACCGTGCACGTTCTCGCAAAACACAGGTGTCATTTGGCACGATCTCTGAAAAACGGTACGTGGTGCATGCGAGATGAGAAAAGCAGTTGCTGTCAGAGATACAGGAACACCGAGACCGGGGCAAAACAACTTGCCAGAAAGATAAGTGCCAAGTCCAACGCCATTGCCTCGCTGCAGGGGCCGCTTTCCAAAACGGCGAACAATCCGTCGTCGGCTGTGTCTGCAAACTCTCCTCGTACCAGCGCGCCACCGTACGATTGGCGAAGTTGTGATTAGTGGACGAGGTGTAAGCAAGTCTCAGCCAGCTCAAGCGCCCGCAACCTCACGCTGCTTTCGCTAACCCGACATTGACTTGACCACTGGCTGGTCGCTCCGAAGGATACGAATGGCATGCTGGCAATTCCGGAACTACTACTCCGCCAGTGCGCACAGCCTCTCGAGACAGCAGCCCTAATGCTTTACATACGGCCTGGTCCTCGCGTCGTTAAGCTTCTCTGCACTTACCCTGACCATCATCTCCACCTGAGAAAAACCAATGATGCTGAGGCACACCGAACTGGGACCAAGCCAGGTGCGGCCTCGCCGCTATGCCCGCCGCGGAGCTTGGCCTGGCTGCTTCGAGCGAGAACGGAACGTCATGGGAGAGCCTGGCGCGTAACGTCTTCAATGAACAGGTCGCCCGCTGGGATGACAAGACCTGCGGTGGCGGCCTATGCTCGCAAATATACACGTTCAATCACGGCTACGACGTGAAAGAGACCTCGGCGCAGAGCACTTTCTTCCTGCTGGCTGCTCGCCTGGCCCGCTTCACCGGCAACCAGACTTATGTCGACAGGGCAGCGCAGACGTACGACTGGATGCGTGAGACGAAGCTGATCGATGAGCGCTTCGCCGTGCTTTTTGCTGTAATCTAACCCGTAACTGCTCTGAAGTGGACAGCACTGAGGTATCAGCGCCCGCCGCGTTCATTGCCTATGGCTGCGCTATCCTGGCAAACATCGTAAGTCGGTCCCAGTTCCAACCTATTGATCCCTTATGCCCGTGATATGATAATGGTCTCTGAGCCCTTCCCATCACGCTGTTTCCTGTCACATTCTCCATAGCCAGAAAGCACAAAGAGAACCAGAATCTAATAAACCCCTTCTCCGCAGACTCCAGATGCCGAGTGGGCCAACCGCACCACCTCACACGTGGACCACCTACTAAGCACCTTCTTCCCCTCCAACATCATGACCGAGTATTGCCAGAGCGACTCCGGCGACGACTGCCCGGGCGAAACCCAGGCCGAGATCGCCACCACCCTCAACTGGCCGTCCCTCATCCCCATCTTCCAGCCCGCCACCTACGCCAGCACCCACGCAGCCCTCGACGCCACCGCCTCCAAGGCCGCGCGTGCGCCTGTGCACGGCGGCCGAAGATGACACAGCAATTCGTCCTCGTCCGTCTCGCGCAGAGCTGCTGGAACCCGACTGCTCCTACTGCCTTCCTGCCCCCGCAACGCGACTCACGGCCTCGGCCAGCAGCTCACCGCGCTCGAGGCTTGCCTTGCAGAGCGCCTTTCGTCCTCCAGCTGGCCGACGGCGCCGCCGCGAATGCGAGCGCCGTCCTGCGTACCCGTGAACGGCGCGACAGCTACTTCCGAGGACGGCTCGTCGGCTTCGGACACGGGCGGCGCTGCGGGCGGTGCGGGTGGCGTGGTCAAGTATGCTCTGTCGTCGTCGGTTGTGGCGGCGTTGGTGGGGCTGGGGGCGGCGGTGGTGTTGTGACCGGTTTTGTTGTTGTCCGGGCTGCTGCTCCCTTCTTTGTTTCTGTTTCTCTCGCGATGATCATCCGCTGCCTAATCGGCTGCTGCTCCGGCTGCCTCGGCAGCTTCATCTGGTTCCTCTGCTGGTCCTCTGGCCGCTCTTGTTTCTGCAGTTTCTGCTCTTCGCGGTGATGGGATGCTATTGTGTATATGGGTGAATGACCGCGAGGATTGGTTTGCCGCGCTCGGACTTGCGGTAGGCATGCATACTTGAGGGATTATTGGAGCTCTTTTACCTTTTTTTTTTTTTCACGTAAGACGATCGTAACAACGTCGTACTATTTTTTTTTTTAATACATCAGCTCCTCACTGGGATTGCCTTATTAGGGACCTTATATTAAGAGAGTCCACTCCATTACAAAGCAAGATAAACGAAAAGTCTCGATGGCCTCTGTGGGCGTGGCGGCAATATGAGTTAAATTCAGGCAACGATGCTGAACTCAACTGGATCTCGGCCGTAGCCGGGCGAAAAAGCTATCCCGACGCCTGCCAGCGCCGAGACATGGGATTGCACAAGCTATGTACGTCGGGTGCAATATCGCGGTACGATGGATGTGGATGGGCTGCGGCAGGGGCACGGGGCAGGTGTTGTTAAGAGAAGAGTGACTAGGGTTTTTGTCGGGACCACGGGACGGGGAGCTGGGCTGGGCTGCACTGGGCTGGTAGCGGGCCGTGGGTTTTGCCAAGGCCGCGACGCATCTGCCACCTCTAACTACTCGCGCCGCCGACACATCTCCAGACTGACCTTGGCAAGCGCCCAGCTCCTCACCAACCTGCCGTCGCCTCTGCCTGCGTGCCCGACGGCGTAGTCTGAGTCCCCGCTCCGCCTGCCCCACCCGCCGCCCACGAGACCGAGCGCGACGCCCTGGCACTTTATCCGCCCAACCGCCAACCTCCTCCGCGCCTTGATCGCGACCTGCATGCCCGTGCCACCACCACACACCGCCCGCCGTTTCTGACATCGCCGGGCGTCATGGCCTGGCAAAGCCCCTCCGCCATGGGTAACGGCCAAGCCCAGCAGGGCGACAACCAGGGCCCCGTCGGCACCGAGTACACTTTGCAGGGTGAGTCCAAGCTCCACCCCGACTCCCTCACCCCAACCCGCGCCGTCGCTGACACTCCCTCTCCCCAGGCGTGATGCGCTTCCTCCAGCTCGAATGGCACAACCACGAGAGAGCTCGCAATGCCTGGGACATCGAACGCGCCGAGATGAAAGCGAAGATCGCGAAGCAGGAGGGCGAGGTCCGCAGCGCCAAGCGCCTCAACGACCAGCTGGAAAAACACGTCAAGATGCTGGAGAACGCATTGAGGAACGAGCGCCAGAAGAACAAGGCCCAGGCTCAAGGCGAGAAGCCCGCCGACCAGGACAAGGGCAAAGAGCGCGCCAGCCCGGACCTCAAGAGGAAGCGTGCGTGGACAAGGCCCCTCGTATCCAGCGCAGCTACTGATACACTGCTACAGCCGCGAACAAGTCGCACAACTCCTTCCTCGACATCGGGCCCGAAGCCCACAATCCGCCCGAGCAGGAGCGTGAAGCCCAGCGCGACAAGTCGAGGCAGTTTCTTACCAAATGCGTTGAGGAAATCACCTACCTCTTGCAGCCGCCAGCTCATCCTCCGCCCACACACGCTCAGTTACACTCGATGGCAAACTCGTCCGGTTTCTTGAATCACGACCAGGGCATCCCTTTAGAGGAGGCATACATGCAGCAGCAGCACCGTCAGAAGGGAATACCCATGAGCCTGCCGCAGCAAGCTCCCATTCCCAACCATCAGCCGCCGCCCGTGCCGTCTATTGCTGATGTTCCCAACCTCACCCACACCTCGCAGTTGCCCCAGCAAGCCCCTTTCATGACGAGAGAGCCGCCGAGCGCCCAGCCTCTTCCCCAGATCCCCGTGTCTGCCGAGCCTCAGTCACACATCGAATCTGAACCCCAGTTTTCGAACGTCGCCGAGGATGAGGTGGAAAAGGTCACGCACAGCTATGATAGCTATGGCCGCCCGCTCCCTGCAAGAGAGTCCGAGCATGGCAGCGTCCAGAGCACTGTAACGGAAGACCCCGACGGTTGGAATTTCGACGACACCACTGGACCACCCGAGCCGCCACCAGATGTTCCGCCGCCGCGGAGACCGGACACGGACATCTTCCCCAGCGCCAACAGCATTCCGGCCAAGTCTCCGCCCCGCTCTGGTCCGCAATCTCACAGGAGAAAGAGTTCAGGAGCTCAGTCAATATCACGACGGAGAAGTCAAGGAAACGAGATGGGTGACGTCTCCGCGCAGGGCGCCAAGGCAGATCCCCAGCAGTTCAAGGTCCGATATGCCCTTCGCGGTCATCTCGACGTCGTCCGCTCGGTCATTTTCACGGGAGGAGGCACGCCCTCGGAGCCCGAGATCTGCACGGCGGGTGACGATGGCACGATAAAGAGATGGATAATACCAGCCAGCTATGCCGCCGGACAACATGGCTCGCTCGGTACGGACATTGATATTCAAAGCTATTTCACTCACAGAGGACACGAGGGCGTTGTTACGTCTCTTACGGCATCCAACGCAAGCTTCTCGACAGGTGGGAGAGTCACGGGCGACGGCTGGATATTCTCAGGTGGCCAGGATGCGACCGTCAGAGTCTGGGAAAGAGGACGTGTTGACCCGAAGGCGACGCTGGACGGCCATACGGATGCTGTTTGGGCAGTTTGCGTCCTCCCGTCGAACTGCGGACAAGTCTTCGGCGGAGGTGCGAGCAACTTCGGTGGGCCTGAGCGAGTGCTCTTGGCTTCTGGTTCGGCCGATGGCACCATCAAAATTTGGGCCGTCAGCGCGCCTCCTCAGCTTGTTTCTCCTTCAGCCGGCTCAAGGCGTGGAGTTGGCGGCAGCCGCAGGCACTCGGTTACTTCAGGCTCGAACTTCCCATCTTCGCCTCAGCCCAGCGTGGCCACCTCGACGCCTTTCCACTGTACCCTCGTTCACTCGATTGAGCGTTCGGGTGTGCCTTCGCCGACGTGCATCACTCCGCTGTCCAAGACGGGCGAGACTATCGTGGTCTCATACTCGGACGCGTCCATTCTTATCTTCGACACGCGCACTGGCGAGGAGATTATCGGCATGGCCAGCGCCGAGACATACGACGGCACAAGCAAGACGGGCGTCAACACTGTCGTTGCGGTCCCCTCGATCGAGGCGTCTTCGAGCGCAGAGACAGGCCGTGTAAGCGGGGAGGAAGAAGGAGGATTGCACGGTGCGACGGGCACGGCGGGCGGTGTGGAAGGCGTCGTCATCAGCGGGCACGAAGACAGGTTCATCAGGTTCTTCGATGCCAACAGCGGTAAGCACTGAGACACGGGCCCCCCCCCCCCCCCCGGCAGGTAAGCCAAGCATTTGATGGTCGTTTTTGCTAACATGAATTCAGGCCAATGTACATACTCGATGCTTGCGCATCCTGCCGCGATTTCCGCACTTCACTTGTCGCCCGATGGCCGCGAGGCTGTATCGGCCGGCCACGACGCGTCGATCCGGTTCTGGTCGCTGGAGAAGCGCATTTGCACGCAAGAGATATCGAGCCACCGCATAATGCGCGGAGAAGGGGTTTGCAGCGTCGTATGGAGTCAGGACGGCCGCCTGGTCGTTTCTGCAGGTGGGGACGGTGTCGTGAAGGTGTTTGTCAGGAGCCTCATTCACGCGTAGGTTGGGGGAGTGCGGGAGGGAGGGGGTGGGGCACGGATGGGAAGGGACGGGATTCAAATGATGGATTATGGAACGATGCATGAGATGATTGCAGCAAAAAGCCGGGCTTTTCTTCCGGCTTTTGCAAAGGGACGTCGGAACAACCGCGCGCTACGAATACAGGAACGGCATGCATGTTGCCTTAATAGTTGATGGATGTTTTGATTGGGCATTTTCCGGGGTGTTTTTTTTTCCCTCCCTCCCCCGGACGTATTCCAAAAGAGAGGAAGGGCGTAGTGAGAAAGGATTGGTGGGGGAGGCGTTGAATTATTTTTTTTATACCGTTCTTCCTTCTACTGACTGAAAGACACGTTCAGGGTGTAGTAATCCTCTCTTCCTCCCACCTCGCATTTTTTTTTTCTACTATTGCTTGATTGGGGGGCCCACACGAATACCACATAATCTTTTCATCTCCCTCCTCTCTTCTTCTTCCTCTTCAAAATTCTTGTATGAAACTTTACGGCTTTTTCGATATTTTTTTTTTTTTTTGCTCGCTCTTCATCTCTCTCCCTCTCTCTCTGTCTGGGAGGCGTCGTGTCGCATCGCATCGGCATCATCTCTCTCTTAGAACTCGGTCGCTATGCAGTCGGTCATCATCATCATCATCATCATCATCATCATCATCATCCCGGCTTTACTTGTGTGTGTATGTGTGTATGTATGTCGGCCTGAGGGAAAACACGCATGCTCTCCACCAGAAAAGCAGTTGGCATTGAGGCAGGCGCAGGACACACACGGTATTCATCGCACCACTTCTCCGGAGCCCCCCCTCCTCTCGTCGTCGTTTTTGAGGGGCACTTGCTTGCTTGTTGTGCGCATTCGTTGCTGCATGTTGAGAGAATAACTCGAGGAGGGAGGGTGGAAGGGGAGGGGGAAAAAAAAAGACATGAAGGGCGGATTACTACTCTTCTTATTTCTCTCTCTCTTTCTTTTCTCTCTTTCTCTCTCTTGGAGATAATAGAGAGAAGAAATAAAACCAAAAAAGAATTTTTTTACTGCAGTAGGCCGAAGATGATGATGGGGGGGTTTTTTTTTTTTTTTTTCATTCCTCAAAAGAAGTAAAACCGACGCCGGATGCGGGACTGCGTGGACTTTTTTCACTGGGTTTAAGATCGCTGTTGCGAACGATTCCGGGGCTTGAGTTCTCATTGGGTGGGAAGGTTGGGAGAGAACCTTGGCGGTGAGGCGGCTGAAAAGTGTGTTTTTTTTCTTTCTTTTTTTGGTGTGAGATTGCGGAAAGGGCTGACTAGCGTGCGCTACGGAGGACGGGAGCGGGGGGGCCGGCCGGGGGGTGCGGGTGGTGTGCATGCCTGCGCCTGCTGCCCACAGGATTGTGTGTGTGTGCGCGGGTGCGTGTGGATGGCGGGGATGGGTTTGGTGTGCCACCAGACGCGGTCTAGCCCGGCCTGGGGAAGGCAGGGGTGGCCGTTAGCGGCAAAAATAAAGAGAGAGAGGGAATGTGCCACACACCCCCCGTCCCATCCTGTCGTAAGTCACGATGATGGCTGGTGCTGCTGGTGCTACTTACTGCTGACTCGGAGGGAGGGAGGTCCTTGCGTTCTTGCGTCCGTTCGTTACCGTCCGCTCCCTCTCTCTCCGAAGGCGGGGCGGCCAACGAGCGAGCGAGCGAGCGTGTAGGGCTCGTGGGCCTTCCTGGAGAAAGGTTGCAGGTTGTTTCCGTCTTGTTGGGTCTGACTGATGACCGGGGCCATGGAGGCCGACGGTTCCAGAATCTGGGTTTAGTTACGCGGCCCGCGCTACGGGCTACTACTGGGTGGTCAGGCGAAGCGGCAGCGGACGGATGGTCTCGTTCCTTCCTTCTTGCGGGGTTGGGCAGCTGCAAGGGGCCGCCACCGCCCATGCAAGCTCAGCGCGCCGGAAGGAGCGGCGGTCCACGATGGGGCCGTACTTGGCTTCTATACTGCCCGCCGCCCCTTCGTCTTCTTCTTCTTCTTCTTCTTCTTTCTTCCCCCGCTCTCACCTCGGCTTCTTTTGGCTGTCATAATATTCCATTCTAATTGCCACGCTTGCTTGCGCTCCTCTGAGACGTCGCACGCGCTGTGCTCAGCTAGCATATTAACTTCAACGTGAGTGGTCAATAGTTTGTTTGAGGTTGTTTCAAGAGCTGGGGACACAAGGAAAGAAGGCTTCGTTTTTCCATTCCACCGGCACGCCCGGGAAATGTCGACGATTGGTAGAACGTGGACTTCGGCCGGCGCTCGGGGCTGCAGGAAGGAAGCACCTGCATGCACACGTATATACACATGCCTGATAATGGTGCTTCTCGACCGCCCTGTCAACGTCAACCTCTCTCTGCCTTCAGCCGTTGTGTGACCCAGCACTTCCTCTTTTGTATATGTTTCCCCGTCAATTGCATTCCACTCTGCTCTGCCCCTTCACTTCGACTGACGTACCTCTTCTCAGCTAAAACCTTCCCCGCCCTCGACTCAGACACACCTTACCTTCCACCAGCAATCATGGCCGCCCAACCTCAACCCATCCCAAAGTTCGCGCCCACCGTTGTCGCGCCCAATGGCCACCTCCTCCCACTGGCCGAAGTCCCGACACCGGGTCCTTCGCCCCACAACAGCACTCACATGGGCCTGCC
This sequence comes from Diplodia sapinea, assembly GCA_023087385.1. Lineage (NCBI taxonomy): Eukaryota > Fungi > Ascomycota > Dothideomycetes > Botryosphaeriales > Botryosphaeriaceae > Diplodia > Diplodia sapinea. Next base: position 30,217 of record JAJMYO010000226.1, on the reverse strand, counting down.
ACCAAACAAGGACAAAGACCTCCCTCCCACGCCGCCCACCTCCAACACCGGCCGCTCCTCCCCAACCTTCCCCGCCACCACCACCATGATCCCCACAACCGCCGGTCCCATCAACCCCTTCGAAACCGACCCCTCCCGCCTGCCCCTCGACGACCCCTTCCGCGACCTCCCCCACTACGGCCGCTACGCACCCTCTCCCACCGACTTCCAGCCGTGCGCCTCGCACATCCTGTCGACGACGCCCGCCAGCATCCGCTACTGGGAAGACGTGCTCACGACGCACTGCAACGCCGACACGCTGATGCTGTCGCCCGTCGACGACGCCGAGCCCGACAACAACAACCCCGCCACTTCTTCCTCATCAGTCGCCCTCGGCCGCTGGATCTTCGCCGTCGGCGGCTGCATCATCAAAACGAACCACCTCGCACCGCCGACGCGCCGCCGCCGCGACTACAGCCGCGTCGACGCCAACGAGGTCGCCGCGCTCGCGCTCGTGCGGAAATACGTCGTCGATGCCGGCGGTAACGAAGCTGAAGGCGTGCGCGTTCCTCGTGTTTATTTCGCGGGAAGGTTGCTCGGTGGCGACGTGCTGGTGCAGGAGAGGCTGCCCGGCGTGAGCTTGGAGGTGGCGTGGCGGTACCTGGACGGCGGTGCGAAGAGGGCGTTGAGTGGAAGGGTGAGGGCGTTTGCGAGGGCGTTGGCGAGACGGGTGGTGAGGGAGGAGGGAGATGGCGGGAAGAGGGCGTATGTTGTGGATGATTATAGCGCGATTTGGGCGAGGGCGCTGACGCCGAGGGAGAGGCGGTTGATGCTGCCCCCGCCGCCGCCGCCGTCGCAGCAGAAGGTGAAGTCGTTTGCGGGAGCGCGCGCGGGGATTGGTTGGGGAAACGGCGTTGGCGGCGGGACAAAGAACGGTGGTGGTGTTTCTGCTGCCGCTGCCGCTGCTCCCGGCAAACGCAAAGACAGCGGCTTGGACGACGACGACGACTCATCCTCCTCTCCACGCTTGATCTCCCACACCCGCCGCAACAGCGGCCGCAACACCACCGTCTTCCTCGACGACGACGATTCCGACCCCGACACCACCCCCTACTCCCTCGAGCACCCCGACTCCGACACCCGCTTCGCCCACAACGACCTCAGCACCTCCAACATCATCATAATCGTCGACGGCGGCGACAACCCCGCCAGTACCGGCCGCCCCAGCGTCGTCGTCGGCATCGTCGATTGGGAGCACGCCGGCTGGATCGGCTGGCGCACCACGGCCGCCGTGCACCGCGAGCTGCGCGCCCCGCTGCCCGACATGTACGACAGGGCCGAGTTCGGGAGCGAGGCCGAGTGGCGGGATTTTTTCATGTGGAAGGGGTTGTATGATGATGATGGTGGTGGTGAGGATGGGGGTTGTGGGGGGTACTGAGGGTGGGGGTGGGGAGAGAGAGGTGCGGGAGCTGGACTTCAGGAATGTGTGAAATAAATTGTGACGAGGTTTACAATGCGAGTATGGGTCGCGAGTGATATGTCGGGGGTGCATGCAAAACAAAGATGATGGAGTTTCGGGAATATGTTGTGGGTTTGTTTCTACGGAGTTGGTGGCGAGGGTGAAGAGCAGAAAGATGGAAGATGGAAGAGAAAATGGTGACAGTATCGGGATCTAGTCTTGCACGTGTGAATTCCTTGTTTATGGAATATTTTCGTGTACTCGCAAGCATTGCCATATCTGAGGTAGGGAGGTAAGCCGCATATGACACAAAGAAAACAACACGTGCTTCAGTAGTATGAAACAAAAGCCACTACTGACCGTCAACGAGGAGGGACCGTGCGAATTTGGATCAAAGGTGGTGAGCATGATGCCGGCGTGGGCAAAGTTGTTCTAGAACAAACCGATTCAAGCAGGGAGGACACAGTTTGTGGAAGACTCAAAGGAAACAACGCTAAGCAGTCATGGCCCCTCAGTTTCGAGCGCCTAAGAATCAACAATAGGAATATACGAACACATGGATGATATTCTAATCGGCAGGCCTCCTTTTATGAGGCTGTAGCGGGTTGTTTGCTTCATATGTCGATCAGGTTTAGCTTAGTTTGCTACCAGGTGGTATATAGCACCACCAGCAGCCTTCACTAACCTATCATCCTGCTTCACCATTATAGTCCTATAAATCAAAAGGTTCAATTTCCGAGTCTATCCTACCGACATCTATGATCTAACGGTCTCGGACCGAATAAAGTACAACACCAAGTATAGGTGACCCTTCTATCTATCCTTGGCCGGACTTCACTCTCCCTTTAGTCTTCCCTCAGTAGCGATAACATCTATCTGATAGAAGGCTCCGAAGGAACCGGATGACCTCCGTCAATGGCATTCCACGCACGCTGCCAAACAGCATCATCCTCGATGTTCCTGCGCAACATCCCTACCTTGATCCTCACTATGTCTCTTGCAGCCAGCGTTGGGAACGTCCCTCAGAAAATCGGTGACGTCGCCCCCCGCCAGAGCTTGCCGGGCCACAGCATCGAAGGCCAACCTGAAGGTCGGCTTCGAGTCGTACCTGAAGCTGAAACGCATGTAGTCGCAAGCCTCTTTCTCGACGGCGGCTTCAAGCTCGGGCCTCTGCCGCGCCTCGACCGTCCTGAGGCAGCGACTGATGGCCGTCGAGCAGTCGAAGTAGTGTGCCGTCTTGCTCATGCTGACGCGAAAGCCTTCGACGTCGTACACCTTCTTGCCGTGGAGCGCCCTGACGAAGTCAACGAAGTGGTACTTGACGTTCCCAGTACGGTCGACCAAGCGGTCCCGGTCCAGGCTCCGCAGTCTCGACAGCTCCAACCCGTGGTTCTCGTCCAACGCGATCGAGACGCCATACCTCGGCGTGCAGGACTCGTTGTTCTTCAGCCTGAGCCGTTGGGACTTGACGGGCGCTTCTCCTCCCCATCCCCGTGGAATCGTAGCCGGATAGCCTGGACATGTTGGTGCCGGGGACATGTTGGCGAGAACCGACTCTCTCCCTCTCCATGTGGTAACTCGTCTCCTCCATGTAGATGGACCGGCACTCGTAGCTCGCCGGAGAGGACCGATGGCTGGTGGCCTGAGCGTACAATCTGGTCTCCTGCCTCCTCACCGTTTCCTCCTGCCTTCTCCTCAGCTCCTGAAGCTCATCTTCCCTTCTACGGATCTCTGAGTGCCGGTTTTGGTTTCTCCTCCTCTCCATCTCCTCCAGCTCTGCCTCCGTGACCCAGATCTCCTCCATCAGGAACTCGTTTCGATACGGACGCATGTTGGGCGAGGAAGTGCTGGAATTCCGAGACGACTGTGCAGTAAGAGGGCGAGGGTGGTTAAGTTACGGGTCCGGGTGGGTTGCCGTAAGACTGGCCTCGCAAGTTTGTACTGGAAAGGTTTGGGAGCTTGAGTGAAAAGTCGGTGGCATTTTATAGCCGGCGAAGTTTGGTGACGACGCGAGGAGTATAACACGTTCCTGGCAGAAAATCTTCCTGGACAGCGTTCTCCAGTTGCTGAATAACACTCCTGAGCATGACGGTGATTTGACCACCGACACATATCAATATGATGACACTTATCAAGAGTGAGAGCGGCGACCATAGCATACCTAGACCCTTTCGCAAAGAACTCTAGATCTTAGCCGGGTTTTCAGCATGTTGTTATTGATTAAGAGGCTCGACTGTTCTCCGAATTGCCAAAGTACTCTAATTCCGTACTGCCATTTCCATCCAGGGCGTCGTATTCGCCGGGGTCCGTACTGGAATTGCCCCCGAGCGTCGAAGAACTCGCCGGAGTCGCTACAAACACAGCAGGTGACAAAAGAATTTGGCCTTTTGAGCTCACCAAGGACCAGACACTTCTAACTTAAGTAGTTGAAATATGATAATGTAGTATCTATGTAAGGAAGATGCGGGTGAGCATTTTCTTCTGTTACCCGCTGTGCCAGAGTCTCCCTCCAAGGCATGCGGAGTGACAAATATCACCGCTGACAGGTTCCGAATTTTTCTTTCTTTTTTTCCGAATAGGTGTAGCCGGCTGAGCCTTTAAACGATTGTTGAATGACCGAAACATCAAGACGCCGAGTTGAGCAAGAGGAAGAGATTTCAATTCAAGTAAATCAAACCGTCACTAACTTACGCACAATCACATTCCTTAAGAAGCTTGAATAATCTGAATTGTTTGACTAGTAGACCTGCCGAGTTGTTCTCTCTCGGAGCAGCGCGCCTCGCTCAAGCCCTTCCTACGTCCCTTACCGGGACGCTTAGCCTGGGCTCACGAACCGTTGTGGGAGGCTGGTGCATGAGTTTGAGGAGGTGGACGTGTGTTGTTGTTTAGAGATGCCCGAAGAGAAAGCACTGAATACCACACTTGAGCGATCGGACCCGCTGCCAATAGCGTCTATACTGTTGCAAAGCAAAAAACACAGCCGCTGCAATGAATTGCAGTGCGCGTAATTGTCCCTTGTATTGCAACATACACGATGTTCTCATACCGTGGTGGATACTCCTCCCTCTAACTCTGCCCCCTTTTCACTTCCTGCTGCTGGACGCGGACCTCCTGCCACTGGGCCTCCTGTCTACGGGTCTCCTCCCGTCGGGCCTCCTCCTGCCTCTGGGCGTCCTCCCTGCGAGCCTCCTGCCTCCACGCCTCCACCTCCGTGATACTTCGCACCTAGCGCATCTCGGCCTCCAGCCTCTTGGCCTCACGCCTCTGGGCCTCGTCAATCTCCCTCCGGACGTCTTTCCGGGCCTCGCATCGAATGGGCTTCTCCTCCTCCTGTGTGAGAATCAGCATTTTTGGGCGGAGGTGTCGGTGGTCGCTCATGCCGGTGGCTGCTTAACACTTTCGAGCATCACCGCAATTCACCCATTCGCACATGTCGATATATATATAGCACTTGTCTGGGATGGTGCGATGTTTCAATGGTAGCGGGCTGGATGACTAGAGCGGCGACTATAGCATACGTAGACACTTGCACAAGACCAACGAGCTCTCAGACTGTGTGCTCAAATTGGTTCCAGGGCGTCCAAGTACTTCCCGGAGTTCATTGCCATCGAAAGTGTTAAACCATTCCTCAGACTTGAAACTCCAGCACGTCAAGGAATTCGCGGGAGTCGCCACTAGCGTATTCCTCTGAGGTGTTTGGAGTCGCATCGATGGCGCTCTCCGATGTCGCCGCTGACAAGTTCCGAGTTCCCTGTTGGATATGCCGCCGGTCGGGCCTTTGGGCGGTTGTTTGGCGTCCCAATCGTCAAGGCGCCAAGCTGCGCGGGAAAGTGAAATCGAGTTGGCTTCTCGCAATGCGGTTTGGGAAGGCTGTGGCACGGCTTTGAGGGGGGTAGACAGTGCTGTATTGAGCTACCCTAAAGAGAAGTAATAAATGACTCCTTGCACAATCGCACCTGCCAACAGCGACGAGAAGTTCGGCCTAGGCCCACGAACTCTGCTAGTTTATGGTCCTACACCAGGCCGTCGACAACATCCTCGTACGGCGGAGGAGTCTCCGGCCTCTGCACCCTCTCCGCTTGCCGCTGCTCTTCGCGGATCTCTTCCCACCGGGCCTCCTGCCTCCGGGCCTCCTCCATCAGGGCCTCCGCCCTCCAGCCCTCCTGCCTCCACCTCTCTTCCTCCTCCGTGACTCTGCGCGCCTCGCGCATCTCGGCGTCCAGCCTCTGGGCCTCGCGTCTCCGGGTCTCCTCTCTCTCCTTGCGAACGTCATTTCGAGCCTCCTTGCGGATAGCTGCTTCCTCCTGTGTGAGAGTTAGCGTAGGTTGTTCGTATGGAATCGCTGACTGGTTCTTGGGAGGAGGTACTGACCTTTTGCCTCTGGATCTCCTTCTTGCTCATGCGACGGTAGGTGGCCGTCTCTCCGTTGGCATTCTGGACGTCGATCTTGCCGGTGAGGAAACCATGCATGTTGGGCGAATTGGATCTTCGAAAACAAGGGTGGGTTGGCGAGAGGGGGCGAGTGGCTCCGGAGATGTCCGAGGATGAAGGTCGGAAGCGTTGAAGGTGGATTGCAGCAAGAGTGCCGAATAGTCGATGCTGGGTTCAAACAAGAGCACGGCGCGTTGATATCCCGGTGGGCAATTGACTTCCGCGAAGGTGCAGTTGAAAGGTTTAGGAGCTTGACCAAAGATCCGGCCGGCGGTTTAACGTTGGCGAAGCTTGGTGACGGGGAGTATAACAATGTGAATGTCCTGGCAGTATTAACCGGCACGGCCGGGTGGAGATGGCAGTGACAGCATCCGGGCTCCATCCCCCCGCTGGCCGGCTTAATACGTCCACATCACTGCCAACCACCGACACATGTCGATACAGTAACCGTCACTGACGGGGCGTAAATGGTTGGCAGTAGCGGCCGAGATAACTGCCATAGCTGTAGTGGCCACGAGATAGATCTCTCTTCTCTGACATCGTCCCCGTCTCGGGCGTGGTACGAGGGAGCCTGTCGTTCAGGACGTGTGTGTAGTATAAAAGGTAGCGTCAAGTGTTCAAACGCAACGGCGAGGCAATCTAATTGCTGATTGAGCTCGTTCCTATACAAGCAAGTTAAAATGGTTACAAGACCAAGAGCTTTGCACTTCCGCGGGGAAAGAGACTGACCTGGTTGCCGTGTCTGACCCTGTTCGGGTCCTTCTGGCAGCGGAGACCGACGGGTCAACAGCAACGATATCGTTACGGTCGTGACACCTTAGCCCGTGATATCCGGGTCGGCACGCGGGCGACGCCGACCCCCCGCCGATATGTCGGCAATGTCGTGTCCATCGATGAAGGACCGGCTCTTCAGCCATCGCGGCGCCACGTCCATGCGCTGACCCGTGCAGGCGTTCCGCAAGATGTTTCATCTGGGCGAGGATCGGCGCGTAGGGCGAAGAGATCTCCCCGGGCGGCTTGTCGTCCAATGGGCATCCGCCGTTGTTCCTGAGGGTGATGGGGCGCTCCTGTCTGAGTCGTCTGGCGGAAGACCACGGGACTCCAGCAAGTGTGAGGGCACGGATCTGCTTTGGTGAATACTCCAAGAATGAAGCTTGGTGCTCAAACTGAGAGGGACGAGCCAAGGCTATATCGACCGTTGAATTGAGGGCCTCGCAAGCAAAGAGATGGTGCGATCGGCAATCGCGGTATGCGAGTTGAAAGAGCCGCCAGCTTCATGTGGTCGGACTCCTGGGAGATCTCGCCCATCTACTCATTGATCCAGGCTCCATGTCAAAATGAGGGAATATAGTATACAATATAACGATATTAAACCGGGTTTGTACGCGTGGAAAAGGTATACAGACTTAATCAAGAAGAGGGAACAGTTGGATAACAAGCCGTCTATCTCTTTATATATGGTTAAGAAAATATTTCTATTTTCTTCTGGCTGTCTACACTAGCCAAATAGACATCTGCAAACATGTCTGGTTGCGGGATACTTGCAGTAATGGAATGAGCCAGAGCTGTTTGCGTCGTCTTCTGATCAAACTATTTTGACTTCATGCACCAAAGTTTCCAGGTCTGGAGAAAGAGTTGAGTGGAAAGATACTTTCCTCGGAAAAATCAATCGACGTAACAAGTCTGCAAAGATCAGCAGTTGTTTGCGAAGTGAGCATCACTGCCGACTACATGTTTGCCAGTCGATTCACACACGTCACATTTCTTTTTCCACCGTACAGTATAAAAACATCGTGAAATTGTTTCTGTACAATCAATCCAAACAAGTTTCCTCCAAACCCCTCATGTGCTGTAAATCCTATGTCGTAACGTGTCGTGGTATATGCGGCGTGAGCCATGCAAAAATAATTTTCGTCTCATCCCAAAAGATCCATCCCTCACGATGCCAAGACAAAACATCCACCCAGTAATACGCCGAACAATGCAAATGCGTGAAACCAACAAAGGAAAAGGAGACAAAGTTGGGAGGGAAAAGGGGGCTTGCCACCACCACCACGACCACCACCACGACGCCCCCGCTCAAAGGCGAAACCGATATGCATTCAACACGCCATCTCCTCGGGGCTCCCGGGCCTCCTCTCGGGCTCGGCCTTGACGCACAGCTCGGCCAGATCCATAAAGATGGAGCCATCGGGCGCGACGTCGTGGTGGGCGATGCCGTAGCGGCCGGTGCTGAGGCTCCACGTGCGGTTGCCGGTGCACATGCAGCGGCAGTTATCGACGAAGCGCCTTAGGCCCCCCTCGCACTCGGGATAGCGGCGGAACAGCCTCTCCGCGCACTCGTCCAGCTCGGCCGAGCGGTCCGCGACGTACTGCGCGACGTGGGCGACGGCGGCGGGCACGGACGGCGCGACGCGGTTGGCGAGCAGGATGGGGACCAGCGACTCGACGGCGTCGTTGGCGACCTCCTTCTTCAGCGAGTACAGGTCGTTCAGGGCCGACAGGTGGATGTTGGTGTTGCGCAGGACCGTGTGCATGTCGGCGTCGGCCCAGACGGCCTCCGGCAGGGCCATGTCGCCGGCCGCGTACTCGATGAGCGCGGTGCAGATGTTGACGGCCGAGGAGCCGAGGCGGTACTCCCAGAACTGCTGCAGCGTGGGCAGGTCGCGCGACAGCAGCCGGCGGCGCTGCTCGTCCTCGGTGCCCGCCATGAAGCGGTCGACCTCGGCGAAGAAGCGGCGGCGCTGGGCGGGCGTGTACGCGGCGCGCAGCGCGTCGCCGACGACCTCGAAGTTGCGGATGATCTTGTTGGCCGGCGGCGTCGGGCTGCGCGGCGCCAGCCCGAGGGTTTCCTTGACGAACTGGATCGTCTCGAACCGGTACGTCTGCGCGCTCTCCAGGTCGTCGCCCATGGAGCCGAGCGACGAGTCGATCTCGTCGTCCCACGTGAAGACCCACGCGCAGAAGAGGCATGCGATCCGGCACCGCTCGTAGCTGGCGTAGGGCCATTCGGTGGCGCCGAAGAGGCCGAAGTCGGCGCGCTTGGAGATCTTGAGCGCTCTGCCTTCGCCGAGGGTCCTGTTGGAGGAGGCCACGTTAGTGTGGGCTGCTTGCCAGGGGGAGAGAGAAAGGAAGGGTAGATGTAGGGGAGATGAGGAGATGAGGGCTGCTTACTCTTCCAGCCAGGCGTGGACGTCCTTGCGGATCTGGTCCAGGTGCGGGCTGCACTCGACGGGCCAGTCCCGGAAGCATCCCTTCAAGTCCGGGATGGTGAAGGTGCTGCGGCGCAGCTGCTGGAGAACTGTCTCTCTGGGGTCGAAGGTCATGGCAGCCATTGTGATTGATTCTGTCGTTGTACAGTGAAGTAGGGATGAAGGAGAACATGATGGCCATGGGGCATAGTACCTTATATCTACTCAGTCTTACTCCCTCCCCAAGGCAGAGGCCTCCCCTTCACCATCATCCCCATGACACAGCCCCGAAGGACGAGACGAATAGAATAGGAGTCATCTGCGGAAACCGTCAGGCAGTCATCATCACGGTGGATCTCTTGGCCGGCGCGCGGAAGAGAAGATGCGCAGATGCGCAACAGGAAAGGCATGTTCCGGCAAGAAACAACACCAGAATGTTGGCTGCCTGGGGAACATGGTGATCCTCACTCGACACTGTTTCTATTTCCTGTTGCTGACTTCGATAGCCCGACTCGGCATCCCGTACGTCATTCCCAAGGCCGCGGCGGTGGGCAGACGGGGCCAAGGATGCGACATGGGGTGAAGAGTGAGATTCAACCTTGAAATCTGCCCGGCAGCCATGCGGTGGCGAAGGTGGGCTGGTCTATTCCGGGAAGGGGTTCGGCAGGGCTCAAGGCGGGAGCAGTGAGTGGTGGGATGTGGGTTTTCTGGAAGGATTCGAACAGGAGCGTGGCGCAGGGAACAGACGGATGTTGTGCTGCCTGGTAGCCGTCATTCGCTCGGGGGCTGGTCCCTGCGCAGCTTCCTTGGTCAGCCCCCCCTCCCCGGACTCTGGCCCCCAAACTCAGCCACAGCTACTTGAGCCTCAGAGGCCGCCCATCGTAGGGCCGCCGGTGCAGGGCCCCATACACCGCCCTTGCCCGAGTCCCGAGATGACTCTACCATCTCTGCTGCGGCCAGACTTCTTACTGAACATCCTGTGGAGAATATTGACTCCCGAAGGAAAAAAGAATTGTTGCCATTTTAAACACCATCCCGGAAACAAGCAGCTGACGGCTTCGTCGAGGGAAGCGGATAAAACGGTTCCGTACCGCAGCTGTGTAACAGCAGGCGCAGCATCTTCGCGCAACAATAAGCACGCAAAAGAGCGTCGCAGATAGGCGCATTGCCAAAATTGGAGAGGACGAAAGGGCGTAAGACAGAAAGCAGCACAGCCGCCAGTCGAAAATAAGCGCTCTCTGGCCGTTCTCCAGCGCCCGTCCTTCTCCGTTCTCTTCTTTTTCCTTTTTCGTACCGCGGTGGATGCGCATCCCTCCAACCTTCCCGCCCGAACTTTTTTTTCCCTCTCTTCCGCTCATCTCAGCTTCGGCTGCAGAGCGCCCTGTCGATAAGCGCCCGATTCATCTCACCACGCACCATAAGTGCCTGTCAGCAAAGCGTCCCTGCATCCAGCTTACCACCGCCCCGCATTTCCCCCTCTCTCCGTCTTCAGCACCACCATTTCTATCTCTCTCTCTCCCTCCCCAATCCACATCCAACGACCAGCCCAGCCAGCCAGCCTTATTGACCCATGCAAACACACGCATGCATGAACCAATGCTCAACCATGTAGGCCCCCCGCGCAACCCCTCCCCCCCCAAAAAAAAGAAAAAAACATTCAAAACATCACAACCCCAAGACCAACGCCGCCGGCACCGCCAACAACGCGACCACCACCACCCCCAGCACCTTGCCCTCGCCCAAGAAAAGCCCCGACCTCGCGCCACCGCTGTTCCCCCGTTTGGCATTGGACGACGAACAACCTTCTTCTTCTTCTTCTTCTTCTTCTTCTTCTTCTTCTTCTTCTTCTTCTTCTTCTTCTTCTTCTTCTTCTTCTTCTTTCTCCTCATCCTCTTCCTCGTCGTCGCTTTCAACAGCCCCTCCCCAATTGCCGCCTGCGGTTCCCTCCTGTCTCTTCTTCTTCTTCTTCTTCTTCTCCTCTTCCTCCACCACCACACGATCACCCGCACCACCACCACCACCACCATCACCGCAGACCGTCCACCCGCTCCCCAACGTGGGACACGACGACAACCACGGCTCGAACGCCATCATCGTCACCGTCGTCGACAAGGCGGACGTGCCGTCGGATGTCGTGGTGGTGGTGGTGGTGGTGGTGGTGGTAGAAAGCGCCTTGACGGTGGTGGTGGTGTTGGTTGTAGTGGTGGTCCATGCCGATGAGGAGGAGTTGATGCTGATGTTCAACTCGTCCGTCTCTTCGGCGAATGGTGGTGGTGGTAGTAGTAGTAGCGACTTCTCCGATCTTTCGACGCCGGAGTGGTGGTGGTCGCGTGCGGAGAGGAGGGCGACGGTGTCGGTGGGGGGCGTGAGGAGAAGGAGGAGGAATTGGAATTGGAACTGGGATGCAGCGGCGGCGGTTGCGAGGGCGGCGGGAAGGAGAGCGAGGAGGGTGATGGATTGGAATTGCATTGTGTGGTTTCGGATTGGATTGGGTTGGATTGTTGGTGGTGGTGGTTTTGGTGTTGGGAGGGGAGGGGAAAGAGGGGATTTTCGATTTCGTGGGGAGTGCGGGATTGAGAGGGGGAGAGATAGGCGATGCGTCAGTGGCTTATTGCCTGCATGAGTTCTGGAGGAGGTAGGAGAGATTGTTGATGGATGTCGTAGGGAAATGGCGCATTATTATTGTTGAAGTTCGTCGTATCAAAGGACGGAAGAGACTGTTCATGTGAATGCTACAGAAAAGAGAGCTAGCAGGTGGTGGATTTTTTTTTAAACCTCAAGGCAAAGGGATGAACATGCCATAGAAGCTCGAGTTTCGTCTAGGAGCAACGTCACGGTCGTTGACGTTTCGTGTTTCTGGAACCAAGGTCGCCGTCCGTCACTTGCGAACCACCGATCCTGTTAGCGCAGTGTTGACGGTTGCAGTCGGAGCCGGTGTGACAGCTTCGACGATAGGGCTCGAAGGTACATGGGTACATGGCCTACGGACGCGAGAAGGATCCTGAGGCTGTGGCTTCGATGAGAACAAGGGCGGCGTGTCCCGACCATCAGGCATCACTAATGTCTGCCTACAAACACAACGTGTCCCGACCATCAGGCATCAGTAGTGTCTGCCTACAAACACAAGCGAGAGTGGCTGGCGGAGGACTGGAGGCGGTACGATGCGCCATCTTCCCACCACGTCGCTACAACTGAATGACGAGTGATGAGCTAAGAGCTCAGCAAAGACGCGCGATTGTTGAGAAAGCGAAGAGAGAGAGAGATGGTGGAGATGCGTCGGCGATAAGCACACGAAGGCCTGATCGACGGCCGCACTCCCGACCAATCCAAAGACGGCCTAGCCCGGACCAAACATCGCCAGTAAAGCTTTCGCGCATTGCCATCATCAGCGTCATATTCGCAAAGTCGCAACGCCGAAACCACCACCACAGCACACGCAGACATCGATACCGCATCCCCATCCTTCTCCGACCGACCCACGTCTCGGCACCGACGAATCGCACAGCCCACTCCACCGTCAATCATGGACTCCCTCTCCACCGGCAACGTCGACCTCACCAAGCTCTCCGACCGCGACAAGCAGGAGCTGCAGCAATTCGTCGTCAACGAGTCGCAAAAGGCCCGCATCCAAGGCTGTACGCCATTCCATTGCCCCCTCCCCTCCCCATCACCAATGCCACCGCCGCTCTACCACCACCACTACCATAGCCCGCTTTCTCTTCATCCGTCCAACCCGCAATCATCATTCATACATCGCACGCAGCTGACACCACCCCACAAACAACACAGCCATCCACTCCCTCACCGACATCTGCTTCCGCAAGTGCGTCCCCAGCAAGATCTCGTCGGGCAAGCTGGACAAGTACGAGGAGCCGTGCATGCAGAACTGCGTCGACCGCTTCCTCGACGCCAACCACGTCGTGCTCAAGCAGCTCGAGACGCTGCGCACCTCCAGCTAAATTACCTCAACTAAAATAAAAGAAAATTGAGAGAAGAAAAAACCTTTAGGAATCGTAATGGCGATTTGAAGTGGGGGTGGGTGGAAAATGGTTGTTGCCCGCGCGCGCAGAGATGATGGGTGGACGGGCGGGCGGGCGGGCGATTGGGCGCGCAAAGCGGCTGAGCAGCAAAACACTTGTATCACATGGATGGACGACATAGGGCGAAGACGATCTGCAGCGGAAGACTTCAGATGCATGGGCTGTGAGACGGCATGGACATGCAGTACCAGGCGCAGGCATTGTATCATAGCAAAGACAGCCCCACTTCGACCATAGATGGAGGATGCTCAGGAAAAGAGTAAACGGGGAATTACTGGCAGAGAGAATCACATATCACAACTCAGCTCAAGAAGAACGCAAACGTGCTTCATTGGCTCATTCAATGAAGCGGGTATCGAAGAATTGTTGGTTTTTTCCCTTCATGACTGTAGATTTGGCTGTTCCGAGCGCTATCCACCTTTTGATCCAGATGACTTTTACTCCCGGCAGTGCTGTACAGCCCGCAACAACAGCCGATAAAAAACTCCTGCCCCTAATCCCAGCATTTTTCATCTTTTGTTTCAAAGATTCGCCGCTTAGACGATCTGGAGCTTGGTGGCGGCAATGTCAAGGGCATCGACATCGGGGGTCAGGCGGGCGAAGGCCTTCTTCTTGCCATCGGGGCTGCAGGAAAATTTCATTAGCTCGGAAATGTAAAAGACGTGTCGAGACAAGGACGTACCGGATCAGGGTGTTGACCTTGATGGTCTCGATGTCGTAGAGCTTCTTGAGAGACTCCTTGATCTGGCGCTTGTTCGACTTGACGTCGACGATGAAGACGAGGGTGTTGTTCTCCTCAATCTTCTTCATCGCGCTCTCGGTGTTGAGCGGGTGGATGATGACCTTGGACGCATCGAGACGGGGCTGGTGCGGGATCGAAGTACGGGGGTACTTGGGGGCGCGCGAGAGCTGGAGCGTCTTGGGGCGGTGGAAGGTAGTGCTCTTGCGGACCTTGCGGACCTTGTGCGAGTTGACCTAATTTTGCGTGAGCAAAACAAGGCCGTGAGCGATGCGGGTGCTCACACGCCACTGAGAAGAGGGGTCCTTACACCCTTGAGGGTAGCCTTGGCCGCGGCCGAAGCCTTAGCGGAGGGCTTGGAGGCTGTTGCGCGCAAAATGTTAGCCGGGATTTCTCTGTGCCAAAGGGTGTTTGCGCGCTCTAGAAAACTTCGCTGGAGTTGCGGGATGGGGCGCAATGCTGCGAGTCCGATCCGCGGCCAGACCAGTCGCTCGCGATTGAGGGTGTGCGTTCACATACTCTTAGCCTTGGGAGCCATTTCTACTGCTGTTGTCGTCCGGGCTGTCGTGAAGTCGTCGTCGGATGCAGAAGAGAGAGGGTGTGGGAATTTCGACTTAACGTTGAGAGCCGGCTCGCTTGCTGTGCCCGACCAGGCCTAGCGGCTTCGAGGCTCGCGCCAAGACTTCGCTCAATCGGCCCGACCGTCGCAACAAGCGCATCTACAATTGTTCGGACTCGTCCCATCGTCCATTTCGCAAGATGGCATGAAGCCCCGATGGTCGCGGCGAAGCGCAAGGGCAAGAAGCCCAGCTCCCTCTCCCACGGCCGCAGCCCGCACATCAACACCAAGAAGACCGCCGCAAGCCTCTCCGCGAAAGCGACCGCGACCATCATCCGCACCCACCACCAGCTGCAGAAGGCGCACGCCCAAGCCGTCAAAGCAGGCGACCATGCCAAGGCGGCCGAGATCCAGAAGAAGATTGACGAGAATGGAGGACTGAAGACGTACCAGGCCGCCAGCATCACTGGCCAGAGCTCCGAGCGCGGCGGAGACAGCAGCCGCGTGCTTGTCGACTGGCTGCAGGAGCTGGGCCTGCCCTCGGCGTACCGAAAAGCCGACGGAGGCGACGCGGAGGGACGAAAGTGCAAGCTGCTCGAGGTGGGCGCGCTGTCGACGGATAACGCCTGCTCCAAGCGCCGCTATCTCGCCGTCGAGCGCATCGATCTGAACTCGCAGTCCCCCGGCATCCTCCAGCAGGACTTCATGAAGCGACCGCTCGCGGCGTCGGATACGGAGCGCTTCGACGTCTTATCGCTGTCGCTGGTCCTCAATTACGTCCCGGACGCCGAGGGGCGTGGGGAGATGCTCAAGCGGACACGCATGTTTTTGCGCAGAACCGGGGACCTGGATGATGGTGGAGCTACTGTTGCGGCTGAGCTCCCAACGCCGTGCCTATTCCTCGTTCTGCCCGCGCCTTGCGTCACGAACTCCCGTTATCTCGATCGAGGACGTCTAGAGCAGATCATGGGCAGCCTCGGCTACGCCTTGCTCCGGGAAAAGATAACGGCTAAATTGGTCTACCAGCTTTGGAAACTTGCAGAAAAACAGCCGGAGAAGGGCCAGAAATTTTCAAAGGTTGAGGTGAATCCAGGCGTGAAGAGGAACAACTTTTGTGTAATAGTGAAGTAGAGACTCTCAGGAATGTACCAAGGAATTGAAGAGAACATTATCCAGACATATCCACTGAGAAATAAACGAAGTTTCATCAAAAGAAAAGATTAAATTTATTCTTGGTGTATTATCCATGAACTTAAGGTACAAGTTGCAGAAATCTCCCGCCGGCGCCCATAAACCCATCAGTATCCGGATCTGTGATGTTCGTGTAAACTCCCAACATGAGCAGCTCACCGAAGAAATTTTACACCATTCAAAACGAAATCCGTATGTATTTCCAAAGGGGAAAAAAAAAAAAAAAAAAAGTCCGACTGTACAGTTTTCGGCCCCAATTAATGTAGGGTTGTTCTATGGAAGAATGAAGCTTTTGGGACGAATAAGAATGACGTTGACGCCGTCTATCATGTCGAAACTATCAAGTCCTTGGGGAGACAGGCGAAGATCGTACTGATGATGGCCATGATTGTGCTGAGGACAATGAGCGCCCAGTTGCCCCAGCGCTCAAGCCGCCCAATCTCCTTGCCAAAGATCTTGAGGTGGAAGGCAAGAGGCAGGATCAGGCACACGGAGAAGCAGGCAACTGCGCCTAGGAGAGTCATGATGCGGTCAAACGACGGAAAGATGATGGCGATGACGACGAAGAGAGCGGTTGTGAAGATGCGGATGGCGATCTTGAGAATGCCCCTGCTGAGACCGGATGACCCGTGGAGGGTCGATGAAACCGCAAGGGTGCGTGCGTCAAGACCGAAGAATAACTCAACGGTGCTGACAATGGGGCGGGCACTGGGAAAAGTCATTAGTAAGAGGGGCTTCAAAGTGATCAGTGGAATACTCACTTTAACGGAACTTTGGTCAGAGGGATGATGGCAATGCAGACGATGATCAGCATAGAGAGTGAACGCGGGTAGCCATCGGTGAGCAGAACGTTGGACGTGATCTCATCCCGCACACCATCGCCGAACATGAGGAGACCGATCACGGCCATGCTCAGATCTAGGAGGAAAGTGAAGGAGTAGGTGACGTTGACGGCCTTGGAGTACTTGTATGGGTGACGCATATCCCTGTAAATATTGGGGAAGACGCTGTGACCGCCCCAAGGTGCTGTGTACTAGTCAGTATCGAAAATATGCAGGAATATTGGGTAACCTTACACATAAGAAGGCCGAAACCGAGCGGAACAGTAGCCCAATGTTCGGGGAATAGGTACGTCGTGGCCGGCTCCTGAAGGGAACCGGGCTGGTGGGGTTTAATTGCTCCATCAATGAAGACGGTAAGGACAACTACGCATTAGTTAGCATTGGTGCAATGGCTTGGCCGCATAATGCTGGCACTTACTGCCCAGACAGCAAAGAATCCCGAGGACACTCGTGAAACTGAGTAAACGAAGAGGGAGGAAATTCAGGGGCACCAAAATGATTCCGCAAACGATTTTCCAGCCCAAAAGGCCAAGACCCGGAACTAGAGCATCCAAACTATCCGCAAAAAGAACGACAAGAGCCACGCAAGCTGCCAGCAGCTCGAGAGTGAACAAGATGGTGACAGCAACGCGCGCACGATGGCCAAATGAAACGTAAGCAAGGTCAGCGAAAGTTATGAGGGAGTTGTCACGGTCAAGACACTTTGCCAGGAGCTTGGCTGTGTATTGTGTTGCGATGGCGGAGAAAAAGAAAAACAACAGGCCAATGACCCAGCCAGTGTACTTTAACGCCAGCGGCAAACTCAGCAAGCCGATCCCGATAAGCACGTTGACGGAATTGAAGACCGTCTGAGGGAGCGTGGACTGGCCGACAACGACGTTGATGACATGGCCGTCCTCCTCGACCTGCTTCACGAGCAGAGGCTCGCGGTCCTGGTCTGGCTGGGTGGTGCCCTTCAGCTGCTGCTCGTTGAACAATCTCGCTGCTTGACGAATGGCAGTGTCATTGGTACCCCGGAAGCTGCCATAGCGCGTGCCATAGCTGCTGCCGAACGGCGAGGACAAGGAAGGCTCGATGGAGAAGATGCTCTGGTCGCGGTCGCGGAAGGAACCGCTTCTCGGAGCGTTCAAGTGGTCGTCGTCGAGATCCTCGTCGACGGCAACGGCGCTGTCAGGTGATCCGCGGCCCTCCGCAGAAAGGGCTTCGTGCAGGAGCGATCGCCGCTCGCCGGGAGTGGACTCGATATCGTCGTGCCTCTCGTCAGCGCCCTCGCCTTCGGAGAAACGGAAAACGCGGCCCTCTATGGGCTGGACCTCGTAGAATCCGGCTGCGCGAGAAATTGAACGGGCAAAATTGTCGATGCTGTTCACTCCGCCGGCATGTCGGATTGAGTTGAAGCGCATCGACATGGACGATCTGCAGGGCCTGTTAGCGGGCGGATTCCAGTATATTTCCAAACGGTCAAATCACCTTCTCTCGCGCAGCTGGTGCGCGAAGCCGCTGCTTTCGGCGCGCGGCGGGCGGTCGTCATCCTCGGTCCACTGGATGCTGGTGGTGTTGGAGCCGAAAGATGCGCGGTGAGCACCGTCGTACTCGTTCCAATTCGTGGGTTGCTTGCGCGGGACGTTCATTTCCTCCACAACTCGCGGTGCGACGGAAAAGTGTGAAGGAGCTCGAGGACACGCGACCCAGGGCAGCGGCCTGGGTTTAAAAACAGGGCAATCAGGTCACGACGGGCCTTGGGCTACGGCTAGACTCGGGCGCCGGTAGCGCTTTATCTGCGCGGCAACTAGGGTTGCGACTGACAAGGCAGATATGGTAATTGCGGCTCACGTGGTGGAGCAGAGAGGCGCGCGGCACTGGTGGAAATGCGCAGAAGCGCAGCCGACCGCCGCGGTGCGAGCGCAGTGCCGTAACGTCACTACGTGAGCGCGAGGCTACACAGTACACACCACGATCGAAGGGAGCTCGGACGCCACACAAGATAAGTTGCGCACATGAGTCGTGATGTGCCGTGCGTGGCAAGCAGCAGGGCTGGCGCCACGGCGGGTGACAGAAGAAATGGCTCGCCCGCCTTACATAGATGCCGCATGGAAATATTCACGCAGGCAGTTGAATACAAGGTCCGGACGCAGTGTTGGTTGTGAATTCGCGCATCTACATCCGGATCTTGTATTCGACTACCCATCCCATGTATTATTTTTCTATGAGTCGTGATGCGCCGTGGGTGGCAAGCAGCAGGCCGGGGCTGGGGCTGTTGCGTTCCATGGCGGGCGGCGCAGCCCGGGGACCGCCTCCGCGCCCATGACGAACGAAAATTGAATTGACTGTGCGTGCCTCAAAACATCTGCTGCCCAGCACCATTGCCAGTCACCGCACCCTTCCTCGTGTCTGACGTCCCTCGCAACGCGCACCCGCCGCCTTCAGCTGCCTGCGGTGCCTGCCTCCGGGCCTGCCCTACTTAAGCCAGCCCCCGCCAGCCCCAGGGCGCGTGCAAACCTACTCGCAAACCCACCCCTCCCTCACTTGGCACATCCCGCCACGCAACGTCGCCATCATGAGCGCCCCTCAGGCGAACGACGCCGAGAAGAACATCGAGATATGGAAGGTCAAGAAGCTCATCAAGCGCCTCGAGGCCGCCCGCGGCAACGGCACCAGCATGATCTCGCTCATCATCCGTACGCAGCCCTGCCCCGCAGCCCGACCGAGCGCATGCTGACTCCCCGCCCAAAGCCCCCAAGGACCAGGTCTCGCGTGCCGCCAAGATGTTGGCTGAAGAATTCGTGAGTCCCCCGCTGCTTCTCTGCGCTCCGCTGCGACGCGCCCAAGCTGACTTGCCTGCCAGGGTACCGCCTCCAACATCAAGTCGCGCGTCAATCGTCTTTCCGTCCTGTCCGCCATCACCTCGACCCAGCAGCGCCTGAAGCTCTACTCCAAGGTCCCGCCCAATGGCCTGGTCGTCTACTGCGGTGAAATCATCACCCAGGAAGGCAAGGAGCGCAAGATCAACATCGACTTCGAGCCCTTCAAGCCCATCAACACCTCGCTCTACCTTTGCGACAACAAGTTCCACACCGAGGCGCTGAGCGAGCTGCTGGAGTCGGACCAGAAGTTCGGCTTCATCATCATGGACGGCAACGGCGCCCTGTTCGGTACCCTCAGCGGCAACACGCGTGAAATTGTCCACAAGTTCTCCGTCGACCTGCCCAAGAAGCACGGCCGTGGTGGTCAGTCCGCCCTGCGTTTCGCCCGTCTGCGTGAGGAGAAGCGCCACAACTACGTCCGCAAGGTCGCCGAATTGGCCGTCCAGAACTTCATCACCAACGACAAGGTCAACGTCGCCGGTCTGATTCTCGCCGGTTCCGCCGATTTCAAGAACGACCTGAACGCTTCGGACCTGTTCGACCAGCGTCTCCAGGCCAAGGTCATCAAGGTCGTCGACGTTTCGTACGGTGGTGAGAACGGCTTCAACCAGGCCATCGAACTGGCCTCCGAGACGCTGAGCAACGTCAAGTTCATCCAGGAGAAGAAGTTGATCAACAAGTACTTCGAGGAGATCAGTCAGGACAGCGGCAAGGTTTGCTACGGCATCGAAGATACGCTCAAGGCTCTGGAGCTCGGCGCTTGCGAAGTTCTCATCGTCTACGAGAACTTGGAGGTCACGCGCTGGGTTCTGAAGGATTCGGAGGGTGCTGAGGTCGTTCTGCACACGAACAAGCTCCAGGAGGATGACCGCTCTCAGTTCTTGGACAAGTCCACGGGTCAGGAGATGGAAATCGTCGACCAGATGCCTTTCCTCGAGTGGCTGGCCGAGAAGTACCGGGACTTCGGTGCCACGCTGGAGTTCGTCTCGGACCGTTCCAGCGAGGGCAACCAGTTCGTCAAGGGTTTCGGTGGTATTGGTGCCATTCTCCGCTACAAGGTCAACTTCGAGCAGCTGGCCGATTACAGTGACGATGACGAGTTCTACGACGGTAATTCTCGGTAAAGCCTCCTGAGGAAAACGCAAGCTAACTTGGTGCTAGATTGACGGTTTTGCACCCTCGCAGAGAGCGAGGTAGCAAGTCCAGAGATCGCTACTCCCGGCGCTCTGACGGCTCCTCGCTTCGAGCGTCGTGTCGACGCTCAGGAGCTCCGGGAAGACGGCCCCTTCGGCATCCCGGCATACCGCTCCAGGCTGTAAAGGGAGTCTTGAACGAGCCGCAGGAAGATCAACGGCAAGTTTCCCCGTGCTGGTTGAAGGAGCGAGCACAGTTGACAGGGATCCCAGATGGCCGTAAGGAGGAGCCAGATGTGCGTGATCTGGGCAGGTCCGCTTGCTGGGAAAAGCCCGACAGAGGCCGGACTCGACTTGAAGGCAAGGCAGCGCGCAGGAGCGCCAAGCCATCCATCCGAGACGAGGCAGAGGCGAGCAGGCCGGAGAATCGCTCTTTTGAATGGCCGATTCGGGGATCTTTTGTGCATTTGCGTTGTGATTTCAGATTGTTGTTAGCAAAAGTCCTACGGGACGGATTCTACGTAGCAATCATTCCGTGCTTTCGTCTAAGCGTGTGCCGAGTGGTGTTGACGTCGAACCGTGGAGCTCGGGCTCACTCACCTATCACAGAAGGCCGATGTCGCTAGCGCCGTTTGCGCCAGATTTTGGCGACGCGGAGAATGTCAAAGCGCCTCCCCAGAACTACCGTGCTGGAGATGTCATCGCGAAGGGCGCGCGCCTCTAGATTGACGCCCTCCTCTCCCAATCGCCTCTCTTGTGTAGCCCCCCGTCGTGTGCGATCTCTGTATACCTAAGAGACGGCCAACATGGTCGAGCAAGAGACGGTCGCATTCCTTGGCCCCAGGGCCTCTTACACGCACCAGGTAAATTCCCAATTCTTTGCCATTCATCAAAATTTTGCTTTCGCCGTCGCTTCCAGAGAGTTCTTTTCTATTTGAAAGTCTATACCAGACATTCTTTCCTCGTCGCTTTCCCAGACAATTCTCTCAACAAATCTTGCATCCCAGTATCAATGTCATCACCGGCCACACTAGAGGAACCCCCAGTCCCAGCAGCATCTCACTAACTCCCATCGCCAGGCGGCGCTCGACTCGTTCGACGAGACCAAATACAGCTTCCAGCCGGTGGTCAACATCGAAGACGTCTTCGCGGCGGTGCAGGCGTCGAGCGCGCACTACGGCGTCGTGCCCATCGAGAACTCGTCCAACGGCGCCGTCATCTTCACGCTCGACCTCTTCGCCGACCTGAAGGACCGCTACCCGGACATCCTCATCTGCGGCGAGGCCTACGTCCGCATCGAGCACTGCCTGCTCGGCTTCGCGCCGCCGCCCAAGGCCGCCACGCACTTTGTCATCGACGAAACTTTCTCTTCTTCTTCTTCTTCTACTTCTTCGACCACAGGCAACCCCCCCATCTCCTCCTCCTCGGCCTCGGCCTCCCCCACACCGCCCTCCTCCTCCTCGGGCGTCGCCACGCCCACCCTCGACGCGCCCGCGCCGTCCCAGCCCCGCACCAAGCCGCTCGCGGACCTGAGCAAGGTCAAGAAGCTGTACTCGCACCCGCAGGCGTGGGGCCAGTGCAAGAACTTCCTGAACGCGCACCTGCGCGGCGTCGAGCGGCAGGACTGCTCGTCGACGTCGCGCGCGGCCGAGGAGGCGGCCCGGGACGCCAGCGGCGCCAGCGCGGCGGTGAGCAGCGCGACGGCGGCGAGGCTGCACGGGCTGGACTTTTTGGCCAAGGGCATCAACGACCGCGACGACAACACGACGAGGTTTTTCGTGCTGCGGAGGAGGGCGGGGAGCGAGATGGAAGAGGGGGAGGGGTCGTCGTCGTTCAGGCCGAGGGGGTGGGGGGAGGGAGGGGGTGGTGCGGAAGGTGATGAGAACATGGAGGCGTGGAAGAGCCTGGTCGCCTTCACCGTCGACCACAACGATCCCGGCGCGCTGGCCGACTCGCTCGCCGTGTTCAAGCCGTACAAGCTCAACCTGACCAGCATCAACACGCGACCCAGCGGTGTCGACAAGTGGAACTACATCTTCTTCGTCGAGCTGCGCGGCAGGCGGCTGGCGGGCCGCGACGGCGCCGTCAACGCCGCGCTGAGGGACTTGGGCGCCGTCGCGAGGAATTGGCGGTGGTTGGGCAGCTGGGAGAGCAAGTTGGCTACGTGATCCCGTCGTCGTGATGGCGTGAGGATGGGTGTCACGAGAATCAAAAGAAAATTTTTTTTTTTTTTCGTTCCGTTGTTGCTTCTGGGATTCCTAAAGGAGATGGCCATGCATGTGTTCGGCGGCATACTGAATTGGAACTCGTCGGGGTATGGGGTGCTGCTGAGCTCGGCAATAAGGCGGAAATAAGATGACTGACCGCGGGCGGCGGCGTCTTTGCTCGTTCCCCGACCGGCAACTTTCTTGCTTTCCCCGCAAATCACCTCGCAAGCTACTTACGACATGCTAGCCCGCGCAGCGTTGTAGTAATATACCCCTCCATCCGCAACACTCTCCCCCGCCCAATTGGCACCCACATGCTTTGAATTGATCTCCCACACGTGCAGGAAGCCGCAAAAAAACCCACCCAACAATGTCGAACGCAGCCAAGCTCCTCCTCCGCCCCGCGCGCCTCTCCACCATACCCCACACCACCTCTTCAGCCAGCAGCAGCAGCAGCAGCAGCAGCAGCAGCATTAACCACCACCGCCGCCGCCTCTCCTCCACCTACGCCCACCTCGCGCATTCCCTCCCCGCCCGCCGCCTGCCCCCCATCTACAGCGACCTCTCGCCCGGCCCCTCGCACACGCTCGGCATCACCCTCTCCTCCTTCCTCCCTCCCTCCTGGACGACCGCGAGCGCCACCACCGCGCTTCCCGCCAACGCCCTCGGTGCCCCCGCCCTGCCGCGCGCGTCGGCCGCCCTCGAACTGCCGCCCGCGCACCACCTGGTGTATTTTAATCCGGTCATCCCCGCGGACAAGCTGCTGCCCGACGGCACGGACCCGCTGCAGAGCCCCGGGGCGCCGTTCGTGCGGCGGATGTGGGCGGGTGGGTATGTGCGGTTTGCCGGCGGCGAGGGGAAGGGGCAGGGCGGCCCGGTGGTGGCGGATGGGGGCAGGTGGGTTTGCGTCGAGGGGATAAGGGACGTGGCGGTGAAGGGGCGGGAGGGGGAGGAGAAGGTGTTTGTGGGGATCGAGAGGAGGGTCGGGAGGGCGGTGGAGGAGGAGGGGGAGGCGGAGGAGGAGAGGGTGAGGGGCAGGTTGTGGACGGAGAGGGAGGAGGAGTGGGGCGGGGCGAGCCTGGTGGAGAGGAGGAATATCGTCTTCATGCGCGGGAGGACGCCCGAGGAGGCCAAGGTCGAGGTCGAGAGGGCGAGGGGGAAGATGCTGTTTCGTAGGCCCCCCCTTCCCCTCCTCCCCTTTATTCCTTTTCTCTCTTGCTTTTCATTCCATGTTCGATATTCGGCCAAAGGTTTGGCTTGTATTCGTTACCAATTGCTGACGTCGGAACAACACACACAGCCCAGCATCCCCCCGACTTCACGCACACCCTCGTGCCCACGCCATCTCTGCTCTTCCGCTACAGCGCCCTCACCTTCAACGCCCACGCCATCCACCTCGACCCCCACTACTGCCGCACCGTCGAGGGCCACCGCAACCTCCTCTTCCACGGCCCGCTCTCCTTCTCCCTGCTCGCCACCCTCCTGCAGAACAACCTCCCCCACGGTCGTCGCATCGCCCAGCTCGAGTACCGCAACCTGGCCCCGCTGTACTGCGACGAGCCGGTCAAGCTGTGCGGACGCAAAGCGGACCCGTCGCCCTCGAATGGGAAAAGTGGCAAGGGGGATAGGTATGAGGTTTGGGCGGAGACGCCGGAGGGCGGGTTGGCGGTGAAGGGGACCGCGTATGTGATTGCCGCGTAAAGCTGGATATGTAAGTAGCGGGGAACGGGGTGCGGAAATCAAGGGGAGCATGAAATCATACCTCAAGCCTCATGGAAGACAAGAGAAGAAACAAAAAGGAGAAGAAATGGATTGGAAATTCTTATAGAGGACTTAAACCCGAGTACTGCGAAGTGTTCTCTCGCGTGGATATCTCTCACCTACGCCTCCCAGTTCCAATCCACGCCCCCGCCGCCACCGCCCCGAGGACAGCCGTAACAAGAAAAGCGCCGTTCGTCGCCGAGAACAGCGGCGTCGCCTTCCTTCTTCTTCTCCCCACTCCCACAATACCATCGATTCCTTTCTCATCGCCAACAGCAGCAGCAGCAGCAGCGGCATCGCCGTCGCGAAGAACAACACCCTCCTCCTTGGCCGCCCACTCCTCCACCAGCCCCCGATAGTCGGCCGGCCCGTACCACTCAAACACCTCCCTCCACAGCGAGGGCAGGCAGAAGGAGGAGGGCAGGAGCGAACAACGCTTCCGCCACCGCGGCAGGCCCAGCTCGCGCAGCAGCAGGTCCATGTACGGCAGCGCGTCGTGCGTGAAGTCGGGGATTCGGGGCCCGAAGCCGAGCGGGTGGCGCCAGCGGTTCTGGCGCGCGTGGAGGATGGACTCGTAGGCGATGGTGTCGTCGTCGTTCTTGTTGTTGTCGAGGTGCGGCAGGCGGCCCATGAAGAAGGCGGAGAGCCAGAGGGCTTGGGTCTGCGCCATGAGGGCGGTGGAGGCGGTGCGGGTGCAGCCGATGAAGGCGATGGTGCGGCGGTGATGGTGGCGAGTGCGCGAGGGCGGCACCATGAAGCGGTAGAGGGTGTATGCTTGGGCGAGGGAGCGGACGGGGTCGTTGTCCTCCTCGGCCGTTGCTACTCTCTTCGCGACGGCGGCCCGGACTTCGGCTCGCTGCGCGGCGAGGTGGTGCGCCGGGCACGTCACGGGCGGCGGCTGGTCGCGCAGGCGCGGCAGCGCGGACAGAATCTCGTCGTCGGCGCGGGCGACGAGGGCGGCTTTGCGGTCGTCGTCGTCGTCGTCGTCGACGGCCGGGCCGTAGGCGTGCGGCAGGCCCAGCTCGGCCGCGATATCGCGTCGCCCACCACCACCGTCGTCGCCAACGAAGCGGATGCTCGGCTCGTGCCTCCACCCCGTGCAGCACACCAGGGCGTCGACCCCCGCGATCTCCTCGCCGTTCGACAGCCTGATCACCGCGCCCGGCCCCAGCCCGTCCACATCCGCCACATGCACCCGCACCCGCCCCTCCCGCACGTAGTCCAGCAGGCCCGGCTCGCCGTAGTTCAGCAGGCCCCTCCCCGTCCCGATCCAGAACGCGTCCGACCACGGCCGCAGCTTGGCCATCTCGTCGTCGCCATCGCCATCGCCGTACCCGTTGCGCCGCTCCAGCCCCTCCTGCGCGGCTTTTGCTGCGTTGGCAGTCAGCGCGCGCCCCCACGCCGTCCGGTCGAGCAGCCGGCGCACCCAGCCGAAGCCGTCGGCGGGGCCCCAGATGCACGGGCTCGCGAGCCAGGTGTTGAGGCGCGTCGTGATGAGCTCCTCGACGAGCACGTTTTGGGCGCCGGTGCGCGCCGGCGCCATCCAGCAGGGCCCGTGGCCGGAGGCGCGCAGGATCCAGTGCACGGCGGTCGAGTCGGGCGAGGCGGCGGCGGCGCAGGCGGCGTAGACGACGTCGCAGGCGGATTTGTTGCCGGAGAGGACGGCGATGGTGGTGGTGGCGGTCTTCTCCTCCTCCTCCTCCTCCTCCTCCTCCTCCTCCTTCTTGCTGCCCCCCGCCGGGCCGAGGATGGAGGCGGCGTGGCGGCCGAAGTCGCGGCTGTGGAGGAGCGGGGCCGTGAAGCTGGATTGGTCGGCGAAGGTGGGCATGGAGGGGGTGGAGGTCAGGCCGGTGGCGACGACGAGTTTGGCGGCGAGGAGGTGGTGGTGTTGAGGGGTGGTGTTGTCGTTTGTCGTCGTTTGCACGGTGAGGAGCCACCCCGCCGCGCCCTTGTCCTCGGCTTCGCGCACGACGGTGTTGAGGCGCGTGCGGCGCGTCAGGTCGAAGGCGGAGGCGTAGTCTTGCAGGTACTGCTGCATCACCTCGCCTCTCATGTGCTCGCCCTCCGCGACGTCGTAGCCCCTCATGGGGAAGTCGCTGTACTCGAAGTGTCCCAGCTGGCTGACCGTGCGGAGGTACGGGTACAGCCGGTCGCCGGCCCATACGCCGCCGACGGTCGTGCCGGCATCTAGGATCACGAGGTTTGTGGCCGGGTTGAGCATCAGATATGTTCGGGCCATGGCTAGCCCGGCGAAGCCTGGGGGGTTGTTTAGTTGGCGGGCATTGGTTGTAGGGTGGATGTGTAGCTTACCGGCGCCGACGATGACCATGTCCGCTTCCTCCATGGTGGCCCAGGGTGGTCCGAAAGCGTACGAAGTTTGGTGGAGGAACTGTGGGCAGCCATGGTGTACGTATTTATGCCGACTAGACTATGGTGACATAATCCGGGGGATATGCATGCCAAGGATAGTAGTTACCGTGCGGAGGTTGTTTTTGCTAGCGATCACCATGTAATGGTTATGGCTTCCGAGAGGGGCCGGTTTCCTTACAGTACAGTCTCAGAGAACCGTGCGAGACATGTTAGTCGTAGACAACTGGCGAGTCAGACGCGAGCCTTAACCTCGGGAAAGCGTAGTGTCGTTTCGAAAGACTGCCACGCATGATTGCTTGAAGCGGCGGTGTATGGGTGGGAGCGACGTTGGCGGCGGCGGCAACGGGGCCCTGACATGACTCGTGCTTTAGCGCTGTGGACATGCCTCGCTGGCCCTACGAATGCCCGCGGATTTGGATCCGGACGACGAGACATATTACTTGAACATGAGGCCGTGGGAATGGATTGATTAAGTGGGCCCCCAATCGTCAATTTCACCAACCATAGCATCGACGGGCCGGTGAAGCGGAAAGGCTCCGCACTTTCGGGAGTTCAATCCGGGACTAGTGGTGTGCTGTGTCAATACTACAAAGGTTACACTTCTGCGCCTGTGAAGAGGATAAGCCATCGGCGGATGTTTACAGCGCCTCGGAGCATCCTCGTATGCCAGCAAAGAAGTAGCAATCCATGACTGATAGAGAGAAACAAAGGAATTTCAGCTTTGGAGGTTTAGCTAAAAGGCAGGTTGGCGGGATAGGAAAGAGTCGAGCAGGGGTGACAATAGACGCTTGCCGAATTGCATCGAAAAAGAAGTTTAAATAAATTTGTCCTCAGCCCGAATCGAGATTGCGACATTCCTGAGCCATCGAGATCGGACGTGGAATTGGGGGTTCCGAGAGAAAGAGTCCGTGTAGGTATAGGTAGGTCAGCATTCGCCGGCGGATGTTTTTCCTGGCCGCGCTAAGCAACGACATCCGTCTGCTTGACTCCATTGATTCGAACGTATGCGTGATTCAATCTCTGTATTGCACAAAAACCACTGCATTTATTCAAGCGGATGGTGACATGAATATATGCAAAGAAGTGGGATATTGTTGCAAGATTTTGTGGAAAGTGTGAATTGAAATTATGGGCCACGAAGACCCGTCGAGCATACCGCCGGCACGAAGGAAGCGTATCGAAGCCCATGCTCAGAGCTGGTTTGAGATGGCGGCGGTATTCTGGAGCCGTCACTCTTTCGTTGGGGAGGCAAGGAAGCGGGCGAGAATGGCGAAGTGTTGGCACGCGGATAGCCATGACTGCGGATGTATACTATCTCAGCCAGTACAGAGACTGTGGCTCGCGCACGAGGTGACAGAGGCCTCACTTATGTCTAAAGGTGACTCGAGGGTGCTGGAACCGTTACGCGGCGGGCTTGCTGCTATGTTTTTGCTGGCGCAGACACCTATGAGCGGGCACTTGTTCCTTTGCCTACGGGGCTGTCGCGCATACTGAACGAGGGGCATATGACGTAGCGCTCGCAAGAAGAACTTCCTGTTTCGTTTTGCGCGTGGACGCGCGCACGCCGCTCGCTCGTTGCGTCCCGCGTCCGATATGTTGGTGCTGCTTGCGCTTCGCCGACCCTCCTCACCGGAACAACCACCACCTTCTCACCGCGCACTTCCGCTTCGCAGTGTTCCAGCGGGCAGCTCACCCTGCGACGACGCGCATCCTACTTCAGAGTAAGTCTTCGGGCCTTCACTTGTCTTCAACACGGAGCGATCGCGGGCTGCCGCAGCTGAGCGCGTCGAAGCCGTCACGCACCACCACGTGTCCGGCGTCGTTCACCCGCCGCTGCGCCGCTTGCAGTCTCGCGCTGCATGAGTTCACCTTCATCCATCACCTCACTCTGCCCATGTCCATTGGTCTTCCACTGGCAACTCGGGCTGTTGGCGTGGATGCGGTCGCATGCCCGCAGCCTCGGCCGACGCCCGCTAGCACACACTTGCCAGCGACACCCATGCGCACAAATCCCATCCACCCTAGCCACAAGCAACTCATCATCCACCCTTTAATGGCATTCGTCCCGTTTTTGCGCTTCTTCATCAGCTGACATGATCTTCTCGCAGGCCCCAACCGGGCGATCTCCACCTCGTTCTGTACCCCCATTCTCTGACAGAGATCAGCTGTACCCTTGATCTCGCGCAAGACTTCCACTGTGGGTCGGGGTAGCGGCAAGAGAATATATCGAGAAAGACTCCGCCACATACTGACTCTTGCCTGCTTTCTCGCGCCTAGCCTGTCAAACTTGGAGAAAGCAAGATGGGCCGTGTCAAACAGCCTGGTAAGTGCGAACAATGTTTGGCATTCTGATCGACCAGGAGCTAACTTCTCGCTGCAGCCCTACGCCATGACTTGGTCGCGGCCAATGGTACACATGAGACTGGTGTCCGCCGTGAGAACAACCCTGTAGACTCGGAGATGGTCGACCAGCTTGAGCATGGTTCCGATATTGACGCCGCGCATGAGCTTGATCCTGACATGGATGTCGATGACGCATGGTCCGACGTGGGAGATGACGACATGGATGTGAATGAAGCCGCCTCCCACGCAGACAGCTTCGACTACAACGACGACGACGTCGACGCCGACTACGAGCTCGACGTCGATGTCGAAAGCGAGTACGAGGACGGTCCGGCAAAGAGACGTCGCAGCACAACCACCGCCACGCCTAAGAAGGGATCAAGTGGCAAGTCGAACCTTCAGACTCCTAAGAAGGCCAAGGCCACTCCCAAGAAGGCCAAACCCACCCCGGTAAAGCCTCGCAGGGCCTCCGAGCAGCTTTCTGGTGCGAAAATCGTTCGCGCGCTCAAAAAGGCTCAGCGCGACATCGAACGCAGGCGTTCCAGGGGACAGCCGCGTGCCAGGGGTGATCGTGCCCTGCGGTGTCTGCCCTACATTACGAAAAACCGAGCTCCCAAGCGTCAGTTGATCAGGTGGAACGGTACGTCAGACCCAGTACTTACCCTTTTACGCAAGTATCTGACCTTTCGTAGAGGAGACATACTGTCATACCCTGCTTGCCCTGGCCTGGGCCCTCGAGATCATGGGCATTGAAATTCCCTGGGAGGAGACCGCTGCTCTTGTGCAGCCAGGCGCCACTGGCGAGGCGTTCAAGCAGGCTTTGGGAAAGCTCCGTGCGAAGAGAGTCAAGGAAGGCCTGCCTGTTCCCCCCACGCGTCCCGGCAAGGAAATGTCCCGGCAAGAGTGTGTGGATGAGCTGGCCCGCCTACTGCGCGAATCTCGCGAGGCGCGTGAAGCCAAGAATGCCGGCGAGCCTTCTACCTTCTCTGAGAGTGACGACGACGAAGAACAGAAGCGACCGACGGTGAGTCCAGCGGGGGGGGGGGGGGGGGGGGGGGGGGGGGGGGGGGGGGGGGGGGGGGGGGGGGGGGGGGGGGGGGGGGGGGGG
>JAJMYO010000225.1:5000-53428 GCA_023087385.1 Diplodia sapinea | reverse complement strand
TAGCACAAACAGCCAACGGTCCCCCCCCCCCCCCCCCCCCCCCCCCCCCCTACACAAACGGCCTAAACCCGCGCCAACCCCCCTCGACCACCTCCCTCACCATCTGCCGATGCCTGGCAAACCCGCCAAAGAAAAAGCGGCAATTGTCCGGCTTTCCGGGTACGTTCTTCCCAAAGATCCACCCGCCGCCCTCCCTAAACAAGCTGCCCTCGACCATCTTCTCGCACAGCTCTCCCCACTCCCTCTCGGCCTCGGGCTCGGCCTCCACGACGACCTCCCTCCCCTCCTCTCCCCTCAGCGCCTCCGCGTGCGCGATGGCGGCGGTGATGAACTCGACGCCCTCCTCGATGGCG
Organism: Diplodia sapinea; assembly: GCA_023087385.1. Classification (NCBI taxonomy): domain Eukaryota; kingdom Fungi; phylum Ascomycota; class Dothideomycetes; order Botryosphaeriales; family Botryosphaeriaceae; genus Diplodia; species Diplodia sapinea. The sequence goes on along the minus strand of JAJMYO010000225.1, from coordinate 53,075 downwards.
GGCGGGAGGTTGCAAAACGGGCCCTGCGGCCCGCCGATCATGAAGAGGTTGGGGAAGTGGGCGGCGCAGAAGCCGAGGTAGCTGGCGGGCCCGCCGCGCGCGCGCCAGTGGTCCGCGAGCGACACGCCGCCGCGGCCGCGGATGCGGATGCGCGCGAAGCTGCCGTCGATGGCGTCGAAGCCCGTGGCGAAGATGATGAGGTCGAGGTCGTGGTGGGTTCCTGCATGGGTAGACGTCAGTGCGTGCGTACGGTGATGAGAGTCCAAGTCGCGGTGTCAGGTTTTTGGGGGAGGGGAGAGAGAGGAGGTTCTGCTTACCGTCGCTGGTCCTGATGCCGTGCGGGGTGATGGTGTCGATGGGCGTGTCCCGCAGGTTGACGACGTCGACGTTGGGCCGGTTGAACTGCTCGTAGTAGCCGTTGTCGCACAGCGGGCGGCGGGCGTACAGCTCGCGCGGCATGAGCCTGCGCGCCTTGTCCGGGTCGGCCACGGTGCGGGCGATCTTGCGGCGGATGAAGTCGCACGCGGCCTCGTTGGCGGCGCGGTCGGTCGAAATGTCGGCGAAGCCGCCGAACATGAAGCGGAAACCGTTGCCCTTCTGCCACAGCTCCTCGAAGACGCGCTCGCGCTCGTCGGGCGTCGCGTCGTGGAAGGAGCGCGTCGACTCGACGACGCCGAAGGCCGTCATGGAGCCGCGCACCTGGGCGTAGATGTCGTCGTAGTGCGCGTTGACCCACGCGCGGTACTGCGGGTCGACGGGCTTGTTGCCGCTGGGCACCGAGTACTGCGGGCTGCGCTGGAAGCTGGTCAGCGACCGCACTTGTGGCGCGAGCGCGGTGATGATCTGGACGCCCGTCGAGCCCGAGCCGATGACGCCCACGCGTTTGCCCGAGACCTGGATGTCGGGCGACCACGATTGCGAGTGCACAATCCGCCCGTTGGTGAAGGAGTCGATGCCGGGGATGTCGGGGAAGTTTTTCTTGGTGAGCAGGCCCAGTGCGGTGACGAGGTAGCGCGCAGTGATCTCTCTGACGTTGTCGCCCGTCTTGAGGCCAACGCGCCAGATGTTGGCGTCCTCGTTGTACTCTGCCGACACCATCTCCGTGTTGAACTCCATGTACTTCCGTAGGCCATGTTTGTCGACGACGTGGTTCAGATACTCGAGGATCTCGGGCTGGAAAAGGTAGTGTTGTGTCCACGGATAGGTTTTCAGGTCTTCCTTGTCCCAGGAATAGCGGTACAGGTAGCTTTCCGTATCGCTCATGGCTCCTGGATAGCGATTCCACCACCAGGTGCCTCCAACATCGGACGCTGTCTCGACCACCTTGAGCGAGAGACCCATGTCACGTAGTGAATGGACCTGGTAGATGCCGCCGAAGCCCGCCCCGACGATGAGAACATCCACGTGTTCGTCTGGCATGATGGCGAATGTGAAAGCTGTTGGCAAATGGACGGGAGAAGCTTCGATTGATGGGTGAAGTCTAGATTGACAATGGCGAGCTCACTAGCCGAGGTATATATGGCCCGCATAAGAGGTGCTCTCCACCACGGACAGCGCCTTGCAGAATCGCACCCATGTTGCGCACTCGCTGGTTGGCATCAGATGGGTGAGCTAGCATTTTCGCGCCATCTGTTGCCGGCGGGGTAAATAAGATGATCAACACCAAGTCGCTGGGGTTGTAAGTGGGGAACTTTGGGTGCTGAGGCTTCGATAGGAAACAATCGCGCCTACATGCAACCCCTCCTTTGGACCCTGTGGAACGGTTACCCATCCTCTTCGATCGCACCGAGATGTCGCACAGCAGCAGCAGCAGCTCCACAGTGACGGAATAATCATGGCAAGTGCCGGGTTGGCCAATCAGTGTTTGCCGGCGCCGCGATGGCCTGATGCGCGGCAGCCAGCGTCAAACGGTCGCACAGTTGGACTAGTCGTTGCCGGTAGAGTACATATGTCCGTCCGACATCGCTTAGGAGCGTTGTTGAAAGAAGGACGGGCGGGGATGCGGGAGGCGTCGGCTTATTTGCCCTCCACGCCCGTCCCACATGCCGATCGGTCGCAGGCCATGTCGAACGTTTCAACACGACTGCGCTGCACCTAATTCGAGGCGGCCTCCGGGTCTGCTGCTGCTGGAGACGAAGATACTTTGACAAGAAGCCGCATACCTTTTTCTTCCCCGGCTCGCTGATCGGCTTCCAACGTGATGGCGATTCTGTCGCATGCGCAGCCCAGAAAATGTGACGCGATGGTAGCGTGATCTATCGTTCGCGTGACCTTGGCGGAGCCCGTTTGCCTTTACAAGCGGCGACGGCCTTCTTGCCAGAGCAGAGGAAGATTCGCTCCCACTCTTCTCCGCCAGCGAAATGGAGCAGCAGCCCGAGTTCCCCCTCGCTCGAGTCCTGCTTGCCATCGTCCCCGCCGCCCTGGTCTTCCTCTTCTTCGTTTCCGTGCTTTTGTGGGTGCCTTCTCGTCGTATTCTCCCGCAACCTCCATCCTCACGCTGCCGTTGTCTAGTGTGCCCGTGCATTCGGCCTCGGAGGAGCTGCCGTCTCCGCGAGATGTCATGGTGGTGCTGGACGACGACGCGCCGGCGATGGCCTACGGCGCCTGGCTGGACGCGCAGCGGCGGAAGGCGGCTTCGTCGCACGTTATCGAGAACGCGATATGGTGGGTGTGCCTGTCTCCCTGGGTGCACGAGGCGGTGTGGTCGGTTGCTGACGTGTTTGTTTTGCTCGCCAGCGCAATATGCCTGGACGCGGTAGAGAGGAGGGACTCGGTGCGGGACCTGCCCTGCTCGCATGTATTCCACACGGGCTGCCTGGACGGGTGGGTGTCGCGCGGGCATTATTACTGCCCGCTCTGCCACCGGCCGGTGCTGCAGCTGGGCGACGATGACGCGCATGGCGAAGTCTAATTGATAAGCGCCGCAGCCGTGTGCAGCTTCACCGGCGTTGGGATTGGCCGCGCATCTCTGTTGAGATATTCTTGGGATCACTGCAAGCATCCCCAACAAACGAAAGCTCGTTAGCCCCGCTGTCCTGTGATGCAGGGTGCGAGCCTGAGCATGGCTTCTCCACATCGCTTCGAGCGGCGGGTGAGACCACCGCGATGCAGGGCGTGCGGGGCGGCGGGCTTATCACCACACCAAAAGCGTGAGCTATAAAACCCTGGAGCTGACCCGGAGCCTATTCGCGCGCCTGCTATCGGCTTCGCACCACCCACTCCCCCCAGCTGCAAATCCCCCAGACTTGCAAGTCACCTCCTCCTGCTGCTGCTGCTGCTCTGTCCTGTCCCAACAAACGAATTCCCCCCATTCGTCCTTTTTGCATCCACCATGCAGACAACTGAGCCCCCTTCAACAAAACCGCCGCAGCTCACCAAATCGCCGCCGACGCCGCCGCCCGAGAAGCAGCAGCAGCCCGACGAGCCGCATGCAGCAGCAGCCTACTACTACGCGGCTTCAGATACGTACTCCGAAGAAGAAGACGACGACGACGAATACGTCGTCATCGAGTGGGAGGAAGAAGAAGATGAGGCTGAGCGTGCAATAGACCTCGCCAACTCGGCGGACCTCTCCTCCTCTTCCGCCGCCGCCGACGACGATTTCCTCGCCGCATCGTCATCATCCATGGGAGACTACCACCACCACTTCGGCTCCTCCGAGCAGGACGAGGACATGATGGCGAGGAGTGCGGGGAGCAGCAGCAGCACTGCTACTAGCGGCGGCCACCAGCAGCAGCAGCGCTCCTGGCACGGCATCCCGTACGACAGCAACCCCGACCAGCACAAGGCCAGCTGGTACCACGAGTGGCTGCGCGACAAGAAGGTCGAGCGGAGCGACCCGTGGGGCTTCTCCAGCACCGGCGTGTCGAGGACGGCCAGCCCGGCGAGGAGCGGCGCGACCGCTTGATCGGGCGGGCTGGATGGCTGCGTTCGTTTTGTTTATTCCGTGAGGAAAACAACCACAAATTGCCTCTTTTTTTTCCTATCATGATCGTCACCAAAAAAAAAAAAAGGGGGGGGGGGGAGAAAAGCGGGCGTCTGTTGCGTGGGGGACACTTTTTTCCCATGTGAATGCGCGGAAAAGGAAACGAAACGAAAACGAAAACTCTGGTTGTTGCCATTCCCACCACCGCAACTAATTTGACTTTTTACCTTTTTTTTTTTTCTCTCTCTTTTACACTTGTCGCTCGCCATCATCCCGAACTGTGTACCAGTATGCCCGCAACGACTTTGACGAAGACACGACCGTCGGAAAGGGGGAGGGGGGAGGGGGGATAGTTCGGAGGAGGCCGTATTGTTGGCTGGTGGCCAAAAAGTTCATCATCGAAGGATGAAAATTTGGTTGGATGTCGTTTTTTGTAGTAGCGCCATCGCACCCTGTTCTTGTTGTTCATTTTTTTTTTTCCCCCCTTCGTCCCCCCCATCATCATCAGCATCAGCATCGTCAATCCCAATTGCAAGTCTTTTGACACGGCCTTGATCTCTCGGGCGCGATTCCCAACGATGCCAGTGCTGTTGAACTCGACAGTTCGCGCGGTCGCTGCAACGGTTTTCGGCAACGACAGTCGAGACCAGTGGTTTTTTCAGCCGTCTCGAACAGGCCCGCGTCACCGGCTGTCCTCGTCTGTGGCTGGTGCAGGTCGTGAGGGGGTTTGCGTAACTTGAGTACACCGGCAACGGTATTTCGAAACGCAGCTGCATCTGCAGCAGGCCATGTTTGGTGTTACAGCGACAAGATAGCAAAAGATAAGGAAAGTGCGGGGCAGGCATGTGAATCCACCAAGGCTCTCCCGATGCGGCATGTCCATGCGGCCGCTCCTCCGTTTTCGGTCTCACAGTCTGGTGGTCCGGCTACGTTTGGCAGCAGCTATCAACTTCGAGTAGCAGCGCTCATCGCTATATGTAGTCTCAAGTAACGATGAGGGGGTTTCTTATGATCTTCTGATTTTACCACATCGGGCAAACCCATGAATTTCTCAGATTTTCTTTACAGCGGGACCGCCTGATATTCATTCAACGGCTTTCGTGCAACACATGAAACGAACAGCAATAATCCATGGTACGCGCGTCCCCGTCCGATTAGAGGCGTCAATAGCTGTAGTCTTTTTCCGGGCAGGTGAAGGGAACGCCCTCGGGTTCCCGGTACAGCTTCTCATCGGCAAAATACTCCGTGCTGTAGTCGATATCCACGCACTTGTAGTTATCGGGGCCATTACCACCGTCTGGACCGACGTGAGGACAGTGGATCTAAGTAATGTGAGCACGCCACACAGTCTGAAGAAGGAAGCGCTCAGAGCGAAGGCGGTCATGCAACGAACTTACCTCGGGCCGGATTTGAGTGAGGACAACGTGGATGGTGCGGCACGCGATGTTGTCGCCCCAAGCCTCATCGTAGTTCCCGAAAGGCTTCGCCGCAAGGTCGGCGGCACAGTCTTCCACGCTGTCGTACTGCTGGTTGGGGCCGGTGCAGCGCTGCTGGACGGCGGGGCAAAGCGTCTGCCTGAAAGCGTCTTGGACGGGCGGGTCGTCGAAATCGACACCGAGGAGGATCGAGTTCCAACGTTGAAGGTTTGGGAGCCAGGCGTCGTATCGAAGCACTTGCCCGTCGTCGTCGAAGTTCCAGAAGGCGACCTGAATCGAAGGCTTTAGCGTGTGGTGGAGCGCGTTGGATCTGCGAAGGGATGAACGAACCTGCTTTGCTGTTGTCGTGCCCGACCCGTTGATCAGGCCGCCGGTTACGGGGTCCACTTGGCCGATCTTGAGGTAGACCACCGAGGCCGCAACTTCCGGACACCCGGACGTGAACTCCACAACTTCGGCTGCATAAATGGCTTTTCCGGATGCGCCCTGAGGGGTCGGTGCCAGTGCGAAGAAGTACTCAATCGAGTCCTCAAAGCCGGTGAAGTTCCCGAGGGGCGTGATGCGGCCCGTGACATTTTGGTTGAACAGTCCCGGAGGAACGGCGGCGGACCCGTTTGCGATGATGGGGAGGAAGTTCGGGTAAACAGTCAGATTGTAGATGTTTTGGATGGTCTGTAGGTTTCTGGATTCGAAGTCTTCGTGTGCAAGCGCGTAGGGTTGGAACAGAAGGATGTAGAGAATGGCGGAAATTACCGTAGACATTTTGATCGGAGGATGGGATCGTTCGTAGAGATGCAATGCTTATGTCGGTAGGCCAGTCTTATATGTATACGGAGATCGACAAGGAATGTTAAGGAGGTGGCGTTTGTCAGACGATTACCGTATGCAAAAAGCGCAAGGTAGACAGATCAGCATCGGGTCTCCGCAAGGCTGGCTTCATGGGCGTTGCGCTGTGTGGTCATACGCATTGTGGTGGCAGAAACCAATATTATCTCCAAGAGAATGGAGTCCTTGGCATTTTCAGGCTGAACACAGTCGCTCATTCGCCCGAAGCATGTTTTTCTTCTTCGGGCCACACCTGATTGGAACCCTTGCCTCCGAAGTCTGCCATGGCTTCAACAGCTGCATGTCGTAGACAGGAATGATTACACGAGAATCTCCATCCGGGCTTGCTTGATAGAATGGACCTAAGGTGTAGAAAAGCAAATAGCCCTTGTGTTACCCTAAGTTCAGCTTTCCCTACCAAGGCAGTTGGCTTGATCAGCGGAGCGCCGGAGGTGGTTGTCATGACCATCTCTTTGGGTTTCTCAGCATTTATGACATTCGATCGAGAAAAGTGGCGGGCCGGATGACAGGTATGCGGTACAAAACAGCGATGAAGGCCAGATTTGGAAGTATCAAAGTAGTGGCTCAGTTTTCTAATAGACCGAGGTAAAAACCAGCTGCTCGTTTTCATGGATGGTTCTGAGGGAGTAGCAGAATACGTACTACGCGGCCAGTAGTTAGCTTAAAAGTAGGACGAGGCAATAAGGGAAAAACGACAAGACGTATGTCATAGGATTCGGAAAGTTGTGGCACAGCTCGCCTTTCCGGAATTCATTGAGTGAATTGCTTTTTAGTGCATTGTGGTTGCCATAGATGCCTGTCAGCCGGCGTAAACCAGATTAATATTCGGGCGAACGCCGAACGTGACTCGGCCACAGCATCATAAAGCGTTGAATGAAGACGATGTCTCGCACAGGGACCTGCCATCGGAAAGGTTTGAAGTCTGAGCAGATTTTAACTTTGTCGAGTCCCGCACGTTTCCGAGGCTGGCAAAAGCAATTTCGCCATCTTAAAAGGTAACCGTCCCGATGCTCATTCCATCAACTACACCGTCCATCTATACATCTTGAAGACTTCTTTGATCAAGCATCAGTCGCTTCGTTCTAAAAATGAAACGCACGTATACCGTTGCATTTTGCATAGTCATCACCTTCATCTCAATGTTCAACATCGCAACCCCTTCCGAGATCGACACGGGTCAGCAGCCAGGTGAGTCGGGGATTTCCCCTTTGGAGATGGATATCCGTGGAAACTCCAAAGCGCAAGCATCACCTAACAGATCGGGTCGAAGAGCTCTCGCTTTGCTACCTCGCGTCGCACGCCACGCCGCCCAACGAACCGCAAATCCGACTCCCCCCAACCTTTTCGACTCCGCCGTCATCTCCTCCCGACTGGGATGCCACACCCGGCCATTGGTTCCTCGGCCACTGGTACTACGTCGCATCCGGGAACCCCGCATACCGGGAATGGCGCAACATGCAATGGCACCTGACGCCGATCAGCCTGGGGGACAACACGTCCGAGCCCTCGCCACGGCTGCAAGACGTCGTTTCCTACGACCTCGAGGGCGGCGGCGGCGGCGGATATCTCATCTACGGCATCGACACCCCCGTCGCACCCGACGCGTACCAATGGGTGGCGGCCGGGCCGCTCTCGGCGCAGAACAACACATGGGAGATACTCGCGTGGGGCTACGACAGCGCCGACGTTGCGTACGCCATGTTCTTCGAGACGTGGCCGAGCGGGACGAACACGCCGAGTCAACTCTACTTCATCTCCAGATCCGATCGAGGAATTGCCGAGGACACGTACCGGAGCCTGCTCCATGGCGTGACGGAGTTGGGCAATTCGGAGCTTGGCGAGGCTTTGACCAGGGTGTATCCGATCACGCAAGATGGGGGTAGACACGGGCAGCCGTATCCCACCTGTAATGCTACGTGCATGCGGAACGGTAAGAGGCGATGTCTCTACGCGAGACAACAGTTGCTAATGGATGCCCAGCATATGCACTTCCCCCGCAATTGAGCCCGGGTTAGCCCGCTGGATAGTTGTATCTTGAATCGCAGGCTCTCTAACTGTCGGGGCCAAAAAAAAAAAATAATAAACATGCCGCCCAGGATATTGGGCTTGATATCGCTCAGTGGCGTGAAGTGGGCGAGGGGACTTGAAGGCCTACACACAAGTAAAATCACTACAGATTAACACGGGAAAGAGGCTCTAAATGTAGCAGTTTGAAAAACTCTTGGAGGGGATTGTCACTTTATTTCTGAAGATCCAGAGCAGAAACAACAAAGGTACGTAATACAAATGAGGGTAAATCCTCTTTGATTTCGTTGTATTTGGAAAATACTGCAAACGTATACTTTAACTCTTCATCCATGCTAAGAATGCAATTCGTTTCAACCTTCTGAGGTAGCTTCAAACATCAATGTCATGAATTCATTAGCCTCCATATGATTATCTGCCAAATCGCTACCCATCATCAATAAGCCCCATAATAATCCCAAAGCTTCCCCCTCGCTAACGCCAGTCCCGCTATACCCGATCCCCATCCCAAAAAAACGCCGAGAATGCTCATTTTGTTACCATGCTTAACGCTCATTAAAACCAAGGAAATAGAGAAAGCACACAGCAAGAAGCCGTCTGCCAATGTACCAATCATGCACACCCCGTCCTACTTCTTTCACAAGCTCCCGGTTCCGTTCCCATCCTCCAGACTCTAGACCGCCAAACAGACCGCAGCGGGATCAAAATACGCGAATCCCAACGACAACGACGTCCCAGGCACAGCTGTTGCGGCGACATCCGGCGCCTCCTCCTCCACAACAGGATCAACAATACCATCATCAACCGCCGCCTCCTCGCCAGTAACGCACGTGGGATAAGCAAGACCAAACGGCTTGCACACGTCCTCCACCATCGCCGCTTCAGGTACCACCACATGGTTGTCGTCGACGGCGTCAACGACATCGACAAGCCCAGCAACAGGCAAAACAGCTTCTCCTTCTCCTTCTTTTCCTTCCTCGTAAGCGTCAGCCAGGGCGGAGACGATGGCCTGCATCTTCTCGAAAGCGGAGGCAAGGACGTCGGACGACGCGGCGAAGACGGCGTCTTTTTGGAAAGCGGCGGCGTTGTCGTCGTCGTCGTCGTCGGCAACGACAACAACAGACGAAACAGCTTCTTCTTCTTCTTCTTCTTCTTCTTCTTCTTTTCCTTCCTCGTAAGCGACGGTCAGGGTGGAGACGATGGCCCGCATCTTCTCGAAAGCGGAGGCGAGGACGTCGGACGACGCGGCGAAGACGGCGTCTTTGAAAGCGGCGTCTGCGTCGTCGTCGTCGTCGACATCGTCGGGCGAGGAGGAGGAGGAGGAGGAGGGTAGGATCGACGGTTGCTCGGCGAGGACGGTGGTGGTGGTTACGGGGCTCAATGTCTCGAGGACAAAAGCCGTGACGATGGCGGTGGAGGTGTGGGTAGCTGTAGCGGTAGCGGTGGAGGTCTGTACGACGACCTCCAGCGGGGGAACCGTGACATTATCGACAACGACGACGCGGTCGATGGAATCGAAGTCGAACGCCACCAGGCGGGGGGAATCCAAGTCGACACGCCCGGCACCCACACCAGCACCCGCGACCACCCCCCACGCCACGACGGCTACCAGCAGCGCGATAACCGCATTCCTCCAATCCGTCAACACGACCCACGCCGCCCTGGCCAGCAACACGCGCAGGGGCAGCTCCCTCCTCGCCTTCTCCGCCGCCTCGGCCTTCCTGACCCTCTCGTCCCTCGCCCTCCTCCTCTCCGCGCGGACCGCCTCCTTCCGCTCCCTCTCCACCCTCTCCTCGGCCGCCCTCCTCTCCGCCGCCGCCGCCAGTGCCGCATTGCCGATGAGCCGCAACCGCTGCGTCTCCGCCTGCTGCTCCGCCTCGGCCGCCTGCCGCTGCGCCCGCTCTCTCTCCTCCTCGCGCGCCTTCTGTACGAGCGCCTCGCGTTCCGCCTCCATTTCCGCCTCGCGCTGCTGCTGCTGCTGCTGCTGCTCCGCCTCCATCGCCGCCTCGCGCTCCGCCTCCTCGGCTTTTTCTTTTTCTTCGCGCTTCGCCGCATCGGCATCGGCGGCGGCGGCGGCGGCGGCACGCGCATTTTCCTCCTCCTCTTCCTCTTCCTCCCGCATGGCGCGCGCCAGGGCGCGGTGCTGGGCCGCCGTGAGGTGCGGCGCGATGGACACGTCGATGCGCTCCATCTCACTCCAGGCGGCTGCCCAGGCGCCGGGGCCGGCGAGGAGGCCGTTGGCGGCGTACGTTTTGATGGTCCAGCGAGTCGTCTCTGGCGCGTTCGGGAGGGGGAGGTGGGCGTGGCAGGTCGTGCAGGTGATTTCGTCTGCTTCTTCTTCTTCTTCTTCTTCTGCGTCGTCTTCGTCTTCGGTTGGTGGGGCGTCGTGCGTGGTGGTGGCTTCGACGCCGCTGTCTCGGCGGCTGTTGTGGTGGTGGATGGACTTGTCGTGCACAGCGGTAGAAGGGGTGTCGTCGTCGTCGTCGTCGTCGTTGGCGGCGGCGGCGACGGCGGTAGACGAAGGAGTGTCGTCATCGGCACCGCCAGCACCGTAGAAATGCCCGCACTTCAACACGCGCGGCGGGCGCAGCTCCAACCCTTCCAGCACGCGCTCCTCCAGCACGTCCATCTCGTCGCGCGGGTGGGCGACCAGCAGGCCGCGCGTCATCAGGACCGGGTCGGCCAGGCGCTCCTCCAGCAGCGCGAAGGCGCGCATGGTCGGGCGGGGCAGCACGCGCTGCATGATGTGCGGCGGGTAGGGCAGCGAGGCCGACGACGACGACGGGAGGAGCGTGACGTGCAGCAGGATGAGGGGGGCGCGGGATTGGGAGCGCGAGTGCGAGCTGGGCGACGAGGGCGTGAGGTGGGGATGGTGGTGGTGGGTGGGGGAAGAATACTGGGGCATGGGCTCTGGGTGGAAGCGGGTGGGCGTGTCGACGCAGCTGGTGTGGTGGCGGCGCGGGGCCGAGGGGCGGTGGTGGTGGCTGCGGCGGTGCGTCTTGACTTTGTCGTCGGGGACGCTGCTGCGGTAGGCGGTGATGTCGCGGTGGGGGGATGCCGACTTGGCGGGCGAGATGGCGGGGCTGCCCGTCCGAGGCATTGCTTTCTTGTGCTGGGCGAGCGGGAAGCAGTCGGAGGGCATGTCGGAGATGGACGACGGCTCGGTCAGCTGGGTGCGGTTGGAGAGGCGGCGACCGCGGCCGGCGGAGCTGCGCGAGTTGATGGTGTAGCGGCCGTCGGAGGATTGCGAGGGCGGGCCGAACATGTAGTAGTCGTGCGGAATGTCGGCGTCAATGAGCGGGTCGTCGACGTCCTCGAAGGGGGTGATGACGGCGGGGTGGGTGGTGACCTCGAAGCGGTCTTGGATCGAAGACATGGCGGTGCAGGAATGTCGGGCAGAATGCAATGGGCGGTTTCTGGTGTTGAGTCCGAATCGGGTAAACAAACAGCAACTGCACGCAACAACCCCCAAGCAACGAAACGAAGAAGCAGACAGAAGCGAAAGGGGAATTCGACAGCAGTGCAGCAGCAGTGCCGGCCAGGGAAATAGGAATTTATCTCGAGCGAAGGGCCGGGATGGCTGGCGTTGGCCGGGGCACTAGGCGGCAGTCGGTGTGCAGCTGCGCCAATCGCTAGCCGCCAGCGCAGTGCGCCTGGCAACCCTCCACCCTTTCCCCGGACCTTCCACCAAGCACATCGCAACGTCGCAGGTCTCGCAAGCGCCACGCCCAACCATGCACCACCGTTGCTGCTGCACTCGAATGCCATTATTGGAACGAGCTGCCCGCGCCAACAGCCTCATCGTCTGTGTGACGGCGGGCTGCATTGCTGTTGCTGCTGCTGCTGCTGCTGCTGCTGCTGCTGCTGCTGCTACGCTCTAGCCTCGCCCAGCCACCATCTTTTTCGCCTCGCATGGTATCAGACGAACGCCCCATATTGCTCCCTGCGCCCTCTGAATCGCTCGTCTTTCCCAGCGGCCCGTCTCCGGTTCTGCCGACCTTCCGTCTGACCCATTGGGCCGCCGCATCAAAAGGTTTGTCGTTCGTTCGGGCGGCCGCCTAGTTGGGCTGCTGCGAGGGCGCTCTCAGCTGTCACCGCAGTAGTCACGACCGGTGAGACCGACATGTTTCCGTGTGCATTGTCTTGCGCGCGCCGCTGCGACCACAACGCATCATGGCCTTGCTGGTTCCAATGGCTTTTTTCGATATTGACATTTCGTCATCGTCGTCCAAGCTTAGCGCAGAAAAAGTCGTCATTTTGCCCGGTCTTGTGGGTTGCGATGGAGGCTGGGGACGCTCGGGCGGCTATGCGGCAGCGGCGCCGCCCAAGGATCCACACCCGCTGCTGATGATGCGCGCATCTGGAGATCCCGGGCTCCACCGCTTCCTGTTGGCCCGGCGCTCGACATGTTCCCTCCTTTCCCCCATGACCTTTTGGAAGAATGGAACGGGGGGGTTGCCTTCTAGATCCTGCGGCTCATGCCGTGTGGAGGAAGCCGTTGGGCGCCATGGAAGATTCCGTAAAACGTTCCATGTGCTCTGCATGTTTTCTGGCCTAATAAGGCAGGCTTTCCATAAGAATTGGCCTGCATCTGCTGGTGAAGGAGAAGAGGACTTACTACGCCTGTAACAATATGGGTGCACAACGAACCTCGATCCCAATGCCGCAGTCAGTCTGCAAAGTTCTTAGCTCGGGAATCTAGTCACATTGGAGCAATTTTCATGTTATTACACCCTAGGGAGCCGGACGGTAGTCGAAACCCCCTCTCCCCCAGCAAATCGCATTGATGTCATTGTATAACCGAGACGACCCTTCCAGACGCCCGCTAATGCAAAGATAGTACAGCAGCAGCAGCCACGCAAGCCAGCATGATCCCGCACCTCCATGCTCTAAACATCCATCTCATCCGCCGCAACGCCCTTCTTCGCGCGATCCTCGACGCGCTGCCTCGTCTTGCCCTTCGCTTCTTCCACCCACGCATCATATGTGCCATCCCTAACCTTCGCCTTCACAACCCCCTTGGCCAACTCCCCCACGAATCCCACAAAATTGTGCCTGCGCAGCGCATTCTCCCACGTCCACGCCGTGCGCTTGCCCTCCTCGCGCTGTAGGGCCTCTTGGTCGCCGATCTCGCGCGCGCGGATGCGCAGGTCGCGCACCATGGCGAGCAGGTTGAACCGGATCTCCGTCTGCGGGTAGCGCGCGATGCGGCGCTGCAGGACGGGTATGACCTTGTCGGGGAAGTCGTCTGCGGTGCAGGCGCCGTGCGAGATGGGCGCGGGCTGCAGGCCGTCGAGCTCGTAGAGTTGGCCGTTGATGGGCGTGTAGGCGATGAAATGGTAGACGTCGTCGTCGCCCGTGGCGGCGCGCGTCGTCTCGTCGACGAAGGGCGAGGACCGCGCGAACGAGTTGTGCGTCTCGCGGATCAGGTCGGAGTTGGAGAGGGCTTCGCCGCGGAGCTGTGGGGTGTTTTTGTCAGTGGGCTGGCGGGAAGAGGGAGAGACGGGGGCATGCGTACGTCCGAGGGGAAGGCGGTGGTGAAGTCCTTGAACTCGCGCAGCTGCGAGCCGATGTCTATCTCGCCGTCCTTGTTCAGCAACACCGACAAGAGAGCTTGGGTGCCGCAGGCATTCTGGATGGTTTGGGCGGCGAAGAAGATGTCTTCGGCGGCCTGGTGGTCGAAAGAGCCGTCCCGGGGGGTGGCTGAGGGCTTCTCGTCGGTGGGGTATTTGAAGAGAAAGATGACGCCGTAGACGGGGCTGAGCTGGCGCAGGGAGTCGGAGTCGAGGGAAATGAGCTCTTCAAACTGCACGTCTTTGGTTCCGAGGTTCTGCAGCAGGTAGGTGAAGACGCCCTGCGCGCGACAAGGTTAGCGGCAGTGGCGGAGGAGCAAAGGAAGGCAGCGCACAAACCGCGTCGGACTCGATAGTGTTCCAGCCTCCAGACATGGCTTGTGAGGCGAGAGAGAAAGGTGTGGGCGGTGGAGGGTTGGAGTGTTCGGTGGTGGAGCTATGGCGGCGATTGCCTCATCGCTGCCGCCCGCAGTTTTACCATACAACGGGCAGTCACCTGCTTTCGCTTAAGGTTTCAGGCGCGCTCCGGCTCCGTGCGTTGCAGCCGTGAGGAATTATTATGTCACGTAAAGGCGAATGGCTGACACTGGTCAATTCCACTCCTAATTGGCGGGTCTGGGGCGCGTGAGGCTATGCGCAAAATCACCAGTTGCAGCTCGAAGTAAGTAGGTAGCCGTTATCACAAACAGCCCTTGTTTGAAATGCGACAGCCCAATCACAGCTGGCGGTGCGACGCGGCTTCCTTGCGCGAATGCCAAGCCCCGCACCGCGCGCACGTTATTTCTCCGATCCACATTCCTTAGCTGCGCTTTCTTTCCAACCTCAAGCTTTTGCACCTGTTGCTGGGCGGCTGCTTGCTCGTGTCTTAGCCGCCTCCAATTGCTCGTCCTCTGACACCACCGGCCGCTGCCAGCGTGCATTCAGCTCTCAATCTCGGCGTCGCAAACTTTTGCCTCTCGCGTCTGCTGCATCGACATTCAACCCATATTGTTACCGGACTAATCCCCCAAGATGCTCGGCGACGCTCAATTGGATGCCTGCGAGTCTCAGGTCCGGTCGTTCCGCATGATGAACGGCCAGTACTACGAGACGCTGCAGGAGATCCTGCGCAAGTACGAGAGCCTGGTCGAGGACTATCGCACGCTCCGCAGCGACTACGAAGAGGAGAAGGAGAACCGCGAGAAGTACAAGCGCCAAGCCCGCAGCCAAGAGAAGAACCCGTTCGTCCTGCTTCTCGTTGATGGTGATGGCTACACGTTCAAAGACCATCTGATCAAAAGCTCGCGTGAGGGCGGCGTCAGTGCTGCCCAGCTTCTAAGCACCGAGATGCGCGACCGTCTGCGCAAAATCGGTTCTCTCGACCACTGCCGCATCGTCGTCCGCATCTACTCCAACTTTGCCTCCGTTTCTCATGCGCTGAGCCGCCAAGGTCTTGCTGGTGCTCATGCCCGCTCCATCGCCCCTCTCGCTGCCGCCTTCACCGGCTCCAAGAGCTTCTTCGATTATGTTGATGCTGGCGAAAGCAGCGATTGCGTCTCCATCAAGGTGGAAGGTCGGTTGTCTTGTGCAACCCTCTTGACTGAAACATGCATGGCTGACTCCCCGAGCAGAAACGTTCCGACTCTTTGCCGAGGCCGGCCAGTGCAAGCACATTTTCTTTGCTGGCTGCCATGACGCTCGCTACGTGCCTCTTCTCAGTCCCTACTTGGGCAAGGCCGACAAGATCACTCTCATAAAGGCCCCCGCTCACCAGCCCGAGTATCATTCCCTTGGCCTCCCGGTTGAGAGCTTCTCCTCAGTCTTCCGTGACTCGCCAATTGCCGGTTGGAATCCTGGCACCACTACCATCAAAGGCGCTACCAACAAGCCGACCATAGTTCAACCAGAGCCGGCCAATGGCACCCTGCAACAGCGCAGTGACTTGTCCCGACCTAACGGCGCTGCTTCTTTGAACGAGCTAAGCGGACCCAACAGTCTCGACGAAGAGCTAGCTGGGCCCAAGCCGTGCGCTATGTTTGTGCGCAAGAAAACATGCAAATTTGGCAGAAACTGCAAATTCAGCCATCCCCTGCACGGCTCCGATTCCCCTCAGGTGCCTCAGATCAAGACGAAGAGCAAGGAAACTTGGCGAGATAGTAATGCATTCGCCGATGATTGGGGGAACAACGCGCCTGAGCCATCTTACGGAGATGATTGGGGTGCAAGCTCGAAAAAGCCGGCCGACTCAGCCGAGGACTGGAGCAGAGGCCCCAAGCCAAGGCAAGTCTCTGTCATCCAGTCCAAATTTGCTGGAGACTGGAGAGAAGATTCAAGGCCTTCGACTGCCGCTTTCGCCGAGGATTGGGGCAATCTACCCCAGCAAGGCTCCCGCAATGGATCCATCTCCAACAACAGTCTCCCTTCTCGTGCCCAGAAGTCAGGGTCAATATCGGAACTCAGCATGGGTTCCCGGCATCAAGAAGAAACGAAGCCACACCCGGCTAAAGCTCTCCGAAGCAAATTGGCCTCAGATACTCCGTGGCAGCCCAAGGTCAAAGACACCATGCCCCCTCCTGAACAGCCTCAGCCGAGGAAATTCAACAGCGCTTTCACCACTGCAGCGGACCTTCCTCGCCCAACGCCAGAGACTGAAGGAAAGGTTCCGATCAACAAATATGGTGACCGTCTTGACTTCTACCTTCCCCGCCCTACTGCAGAAGAGTATGCCGCATATAATTCCACTATTAAGGAGCCTGGAAGGAAACCCTGCAATGAATATCAACTCCGCGGTTACTGCCCCTCTTTTGCCTCGGGTCGTGATTGCGAGTACGATCACAACCCGCTCAGCTCGGAGCTCTTCCACGTTCTAAAGGTCATTGTGCAAGGCTACCCTTGCCCAAAGCAAGGCGACTGTCGCAAGTCTGATTGCTACAACGGACACGTCTGTCAGCGCCCGGGTTGTCGAGGTGGATCCCCGTGCAAGTTCAAGAACGACTACCGCGCACACAACTTGGATCCAAAGGTTGCCGAGTGGGTGTCTGCCATCGACATAGCAGAGCGTGAGGCCGATGATGCAGCCAGTATCACCATGGGTGATGAAGTGCCCGAGGCCGTACCTAAGCCAGCTTCTGCAGCTCCTCGCGAGATCAAGTCCGAGGCGCTCAAGGTCGAAGCGGAGGAATGGCACCCGGAGTCGGCGGCGTGGAACCCCGATGCCGCGGACTGGAAGCCAGAAAATGCTACCACCACGGCCACCTCAAGCTTCGATCTGAACAAGGGATCCTGGCAGCCGGGTGTCGCCAGCTGGAACCCGAACGCACCAGTCTGGAAATCGGGTGATATTGATCGAAGCGATATCGACAGTGACTCGGATAGCATCGCGCCCCAGCCTGAGAAAGAGATCCTAGACCTCGGTGCCGACGATAGCGCGGCCACAAGCATCTTCTCGCCCAAGGCGCGCGACGGCCGATTCGACAGCGTCATCCAGACCGTCGCCGCCCCGCTGCCAGACCAGGCCAAGCCCCTCGTAGACACCTCGACGGCGCAAACCAACGGAGCCGCCTCCAACGGCACCGAGTCGTCGGCGGCGAAACAGAAACAGCAGCAGCAGCTGCCGGAAACGAACCTGATGGACGACGACTGGGGAAACCCGCCGGACGGCGCGGGCATGACCTTTGCCGAGACGGCCGAGCCGGTCAACTTCGATGATGACTGGGGAAGCCCCCCGCCCGGTGTCGACAATCCGACGCTCGCAGATGAGACTGTGGATTTCGCAGACGACTGGGGGCCCAGCAACAACACGGCGGCGAGGAAGCCTATGGCTCCGCGCCAACAGAACCACGGTGGCCATATGAACGATAATCAGTCAAGGCCGGTGTGGTGAGTATGCTCGCTTCGGATCGATCTCTTTTTTTTTCTATTACCTTCACAAGGAAAACCTTTGGTAACATCGTATTTTAACTCAACGATAGGCCATCTGAGTTTGAGAAGCAGCAGAAGCAGAAGGGGTATGACCACCTCGAGTGGGTTCGAACAATCGACTAGACTTTCCACGCAAACAGCAAAATTTCAAAATCCCGGAGATCATCGGCATCCTCGGGAGCAGAACCGAACGAAAATATGACCAAAATCCACATTTTTCCTTCGACAGCCGACCCCTTCGGACTGGCTCAACCCAAAATCAAATACAAAACTCGACAAATTATAACCAATACAGATTCTGATGAGATAAAGGGGAGTGGAGAGAGGAGACGCCGCTACTTTTGCGAAGTGGTCACCGTTAAACGGTACCTCCTTCGAACTGGCTCACCGGACCCCACTCCTTCGGACTGACCCAGTCCATTACACTTTCTCCGCTCGATCTTTCTGCGATTCCACACCGAATTTTATTACCTTACAACCGCACAGGAAGGAAAAACGGGAAGAGAGAGCGAGAGATGTTGAAAAACCCCGAGACAGAAATTCCGATTTTCGGGAAGAGGACGAGGAAAATTTGAGAGAGGGAGAGCAGCTGGAATTCGCCACCATCGACTTTCGCACCGAGACAACACCCTTAACGTACAGTCGTTTTGCACTGTCCCCTCTTTTCCATCTTTTCCAAGTCCCTTCTGACGGATTTCGCTGCTCATCTTACCGCACACAATCCTTGCTGAAATTGATTAAGATAGACGGACCGACGAGTCGCCGCATTTGTTGGATGACGATGCTCGAGGATCTTTTTCTATCGTTTTAGATTTTTTTATTCTCCCTTTTCCAATAAGTCTGTAGCCACCACCAACGAGCCTTCTTTTGAGAGAACCCGTGGTATGAAAGGGGATAACGAAAAAGAAGGACATCTCTTAGCTAGCTACTATGAGACGTAGGGAAAGGGAAATAAAAAGACTGATCTTACACTACGCGCTCGGAATCGCAATCATCCACGTCGACCTTCGACAGTTGTTTGTGCATCGTAGCCGCAAAAGGACAATTGTGCCGACCGCCCCCCCCCTTCTCTCTCCCTCTCTCTCCCACTCTCGCTCTCGCCCAGGTCAACCCTCCCCATCTCTGAATGCTTTTTCGCTGTCTGCCACATCTCTTGCGTATCGCGCTATCCGGCGTAGTAAGCAATCCCGCATCCCGCATCCGCATCCGTCAAACGAAAGGCGGCCAGCCGGTGAAAGCGGTTGGAGCAGCAGCAGCAGCAGCAGCAGCAGCAGCAGCAGCAGCGAGCACTATTTCCGGTGGTGGTGGGTGGAGGAAGACGGCGGGCGGGCTGGCGCCACGGCTGGGGCGGAGACGAGAGTTCGGGGGCAACAAAAAGCCAAAGTAGAGGAGGGAGGGAGGAACGAACGAATGAGAGTAACGGAAAGTGTTGTTGTTGTTGTTGTTGTTGTTGTTGTCAAAAAGTTCGTCTTGGCACACATGAATCAAAACGAGGGCCCCCGCCATAACGAACGACGAGGACGAAGGCGGAAAACGGTGACAGGGCAAGGAGTCAGTCAGCCAGTTGGCTGGCGGTGAGTGGTGGTGGTGGTGGTGGGCAGAAGAGAACGGGGTGGCATAACATGGTACGACCGCCAAAGCTGAGTCGCGATGATGATGATGATGAATCAGCGCCGTTCCTGGTCGACTGGATATGCATAGCCCATCCCATCGTCGTCTATAATGGACGACACATGCATGCGAGGCTGATGAGAAAAAAGTGGACGTCGGATTCTTAATTGTTGAGGGCTGCGCTGCCTGCCTGCATGCCTTGCATCTGCAGGTGCGAGACAATGATATTCTATTCCTGGCAGAGTGAGAGAGAGAGCAAACACGAGGAGGAAGGATGTCACAGGGGAGATCAGAAGAGCCGAGCGTGACACGTGCCGTGACAACCGTCATGGGCCGGGGCCGTTGGGCCGCTCCTGTCAATATTGGCCAATGTCCATCGAACGCGCGATGACGATGGAAGAGAGAAAGCAGGGCAGCAGTGAGTTGGGCCGAATGTGACACGCGATGAGCTTGTTCGCGCGCGGTGAGTCAGCAAGGTTGCCGACGGAAAGGGAAGGAAAACGCGGCATAGTACCCAGCCGGTCGGGGGTGCTCTTCTGTGGCCGGTTTTCCTCTCGTGTTGCTATTTTTTGTTTCCCCACTGCCACCCCCGGACGGCACAGGCGCATCGCTTCCCGGCCCCCGGGCGGCGGACTGACCGGGAGCCGAAGCAAGCAGCACTTACCCCTCACTCCACGCAAAAGCGCACTCAAATACGAGGGTAGAGACGATACTTCCCTCATCCATCCTGGTTAGGGCAGCGAGTGCGGGGGAGGAGCGGGAGGGCGACTGTATAAGGAACCGGGCGGTGGGACTATTGACGGGAGGAGGAGGGTGCTCGTATATAGCAAGAAGCGAAAGGCATGGAAACAAGGAAAGGAGAGCGGCGACTGCACGGAAGGATACGGACGGGAGGGGAGTCGACACGTCCGATTCAGGAGGTTCGGCTGGCAGGAAGGATTCCAACGATAAATGATGACGATGGTGGTTCTAGGGTGTTCTTCCTGCCAAATCGAGCCTCATCGACATGTATTCTCCGTCACCTGGTTGGCCTGAGCTTTCATGCGAACGTGTGGGACGCCACCATCCGAGTTTTGTTTCTCTTCTCCTTGCTCGCATGCGTACCTGGCGAAGTGGCACATTCCGCGTCGAGAAGGAATTTCTTTGTGACTCTCTCTTCGCTCCGAGTTCGGCAGTTGTGTCACGATGAGTCCAGTTGAGGACTGTCGGGCATGGCCGGCAAACGGCAATGGGCGAAAGTTTACCCTTTAGTCATGCACATGGCACGAGAAACCATGGTTCGGCAGCGGCCAATGAGAAATTTTGACAGAGAGCAGAATTGGTACGCTGTTCTCGATGCAGGCAGACACAGAGACGGACAGCTTGGGTCCCATTGTGCAGGCGGAGGAGGTGCAGTTGTGAGATTAAACTGCGCTGATCGTGCTAGCGCAGCGTGGAGATCTTCTCATCGAGCCGTGCGTCTCCAGTTTTGACCGGGCCAGGCACGACGACTCGATCGCCAACGGCCCGTCTGTTGAGCGGGCAGCCACCGACGTGTGATGCGGGCCCGGCCCTCGACGTGCCCGCCAACCGCGAGGCGTGGTGCCTGAGTAGGAGCTCGGCGGACGCAGGAACGCAGCGCGGAGGTGGTGAGCTGGCGGAGTGCTGCCCGCGGGCGGATGGCGCGACGCCCGGCTTGGATGGCTTTTGTCGAGTCTTTTTCGCTTGCGGTGGCGGGTCGTGGCCGCGCGACGGAAGCAGAAAGTGGTCGCGAAGTCTCGGCTGCTGCTGTGGAAGCCACGGCCAGCCTGCAAGCAATCGGGATCCCCAATCATCGACCCGCGTCCCGCCTGTCCGCCGTGCCACCCATGCCGCTGCGTGCATACACACACTCGGCCCTGCTGACAGCGCAGATGGATGGCCTTTCGCCAGGCCATGCACGAGCTGCAGCCTGCTGTGGGGTGACCTGAACAATGCCCAAAAGTAGCGGCCGCCGGCTGCCGTTGCGCTTGCGGGCACACGGCCAGGCCTTCCGGCCGCAAACAGGCAACGGGCGCCTTGCCACCGCTCTACAGCATCCAGCTCTGAGACAGCCCGTGCCAGCCACCGCCCAGTGCAGCCCGAGCAGACGGTTGCCCGCCCCGCTGCACACGCGAATCCTGTCGCCCCGCCCGCCGCCAATGACGCGATGCGCCCCGACGCCAAGGCCCCAGAGGCCCCAGAGACCTCAGAGGCCCCAGAGGCCCAGACCTCCACGAGGACAGCCGCCGCTTGCAGAGCCCGTCTCCAGATGCATTGACGGCTGTCTCGCCGGCTGTCGAGTTCTCCCTGAGTCGCCTGTGCGCGTCGAAGCAGGATTCGGGCCGGGGCCAGGTCTCGGGCTGCCAATGTTTGTTTTGCTGGACGGCTGGCCCGGTGAGTGGTGAGAGCAGAGGCATCCCGGTGCCTGCCCAGCATCTCCTGTTGAGCCGGCTGCATTAGCTCCCCCGCTTGCATGCCCTACCGCACCACAACGCCGACACCACGCCGTGCCAGATCGGCCTCCTATACGAGATGCAGCCTCTGGGAATGCTCCACCTCTCAGGAGAGACGGATGAGGTCACTGCCGTTAAGCTTCCTGCCGAACATGCAACCCTACCCAAAGCGGATTGAGAAAAGCCTGCAGCATATAGCGAGCCTCCTCCTGCCTCCCTAAGCATGGCCCGTCGATAAATCAAAAGCCAGCCCCGTGCTCTGCTCCTCCAGCCCCCCACAGCAGCTCGCTCGCTACGGTTGCTTGAAGCTCTCGTTATATACCGACCAGCCCGTCGCTATCCACCACTCACCAGACTCCGCACATCATGCGTGCCTCTCTCGCCCTCCTCGCCCTTCTGGGCTCCGCTCACGCCTGGGACAAGTCCTGGTCCAAGGACCATACCCAGTGGAACACCACCACTGCCCCCAGCACCGAGACCTCGACTCTGGTCACCTACGTGACTACCACCGTCTGTCCCATCACCGCCACTTCGGAGCAAACCACCTACACCACCTTGACCACCTCTACTCTCACCGTCACTTCGTGCAAAGGACCTTGCACCTACACTCCGCCACCACCACCCTCCTCCACTTATGTTCCGCCTCCTCCATCTTCCCCCTACACTCCGCCTCCTCCGTCCTCTATCCCATCGTCTATCTACACCCCACCGCCCAGTAGCTACACTCCTCCTCCCTACACGCCCTCTACTTCGAAGACCAAGGTCACCCCTCCGCCTCCTCCGCCTCCGTCTTCGGCCCCTCCGGTCTACCCCAACAGCACCATTATAATCCCGAGCACTTACACGGAGCACACGACCACTTACACCACCATCTGCCCCATCACTTCTTCGACCGTCTCCACTACAACTTCCACTGCCGTCGTCACTGTTCCTTGCCCCAAGTGCACGGGCGGTAGCACCACCACCGAGACCATCACCACCTTCACCACCACTTGCCCGGTGACAACCTCGGCGACTTCGTACATCACCAGCGTCATCACTCACCCTACCACGAAGCCCACTCTTCCGCCGTCGTCCATTCCTGAGACGACCCCTCTTCCTCCCCCGGAGACGACTTCCAAGACGTACCCCGTTCCGCCTCCGTCTTCCATTCCTGAGACGACTCCTCTCCCTCCACCCGAGACTACGACCACCAGCAAGATCGTTACGCCTTCGCCTTCGACCATCTACCAGACGACCACCCTTACCAAGTCATGTGAGAAGTGTTCCTCTGGCACCACTCTCATCAGCACTGTCGTTCCTGTGCCTCCGACGTCCGAGGCGCCCGTGCCCTCTTCCCCCGCGCCCAGCATTCCTGTCACGTCTGAGGTCTCCGCGCCGCCGCCCCCGGTCGAGACTTCTCCTACCACCTACGCCCCGCCGCCACCGGTCGAAACTTCTCCTACTACCTACGCTCCTCCTCCGGTCGAGACTTCTCCCACTACATACGCCCCGCCGCCGGTCGAGACTTCTCCTACAACCTACGCCCCGCCACCCCCGGTCGAGACTTCTCCTACTACATACGCTCCTCCTCCTGTCGAGACTTCTCCCACTACATACGCCCCACCGCCCCCGGTCGAGACTTCCCCTACTACTGCCGCCCCGCCGCCGGTTGAGACTTCTCCTACCACTGCTGCCCCACCGCCCCCGGCCGAGACTTCTCCCACTACCTACGCTCCTCCTCCGATCGAGACTTCCCCCACTACATATGCTCCTTCTCCGGTCGAGACTTCCCCCACTACATACGCCCCGCCGCCGGTCGAGACTTCTCCCACTACATACGCCCCACCGCCCCCGGTCGAGACTGCCCCTACTACTGCCGCCCCGCCGCCGGTTGAGACTTCCCCTACTACTGCCGCCCCACCGCCGGTCGAGACTTCTCCTACGACTTATGCTCCGCCGCCTGTCGAAACTTCCCCTACTACTGCCGCCCCGCCGCCTGTCGAGACCTCTCCCACCCCGGTCACGCCCGTGCCCAGCTCGCCAGCGGCCAGCTCGCCGGCGTCCAGCACGACCGCCACCGCCCCGCCCCAATACACGGGCGCAGCGGTTCAGAACGGCAAGCCAGCCGTGGCGCTCATGGCCGGTGTCGCCGCCGTCTTCGCCCTCTTCTAAAACTTTGATGTGGCTGTGGTACCACAACAGTTTAATGTTCAGGACTATTCCTCCTTGTTCTTTTCTGACGACGACAAACATGAGACCGCTTTTTAATGTGCCCGACACTTGAAACATACGTGTCGGCCTATCACGTTCATTTTACGACACTAACGACCAACACCAAAACGGGAAATGGGGCGGAGGTGTTTTATTATCCGGATTACCAACGGGGGAGATGATGGAGGCGATGGATGGCCTACATCGATGGTGGAAGGAGAGAGGTATATGTAGTGGCTAGATCTTTCTTACTTTTTGTATTCACAAACGACTCGCCCGGACCGTTGGAGATTAACCAACGAACGGGGTGTTGATCGTACGGCCTCTCTGCTGCACGTAGGATTAGATCCTCATGTAGCTAGGTCGCTTATAATGTTGATCAATTGACGGCTCTATCAAAAACACATCTACTTCCCGATGCTTCCGCCTGATGTCACCGTTTTCCTTTCCGCCACGCCTTTCCACACGTCCGCATGCGCTGTTTGCAGACGCCCGACCACACGGAAAAAGAAGTGGTCTGACATCGACGTGTGGCAAGCAGGAGGCGTGCGAGCCACCAGCCAGCGAGTAAGTACCTAGGTGCATCAGCTCATCCGATCTCTCCATCATCACCTTCCCCTACCTCTCACTTACCCATCTCCCACCTACCCCATTCCCGCCCGCCTCGCATCATCGCATCTCTCCATTCTACGGTCCCGTACGTGACGCGACATAACATGCGCAAGCCGCCGAACCCAACCCAACCCAACCCCGCGCATACATACGTACATAACAAGTCGTTGGTCGCACTTAGGGCTGGCTCTGCGAGGTTTTTCGTGGCGTTTTGCGTTTTTTTTTTTTTTTTTAAGGCCCGCCGCGCCGCGCCGCGCTGCGCCGCTTGTCTACCTACCTACATACATACATACCTGCCCTGCCCAGCCCGGCCCCTCTCTTGTCTGTACAGGCTGTGCGACGCGACGCGACGTACGCTGACTGCATGGATGTTCGTTTACTACTACTGCTGCCGCTGCAAGCCGCAACCTTGTTCGCCGCCCGGTGTAGGGTGGCTTGCATTGGGTAGGCAGGCAGCATGATGCGATCTGCGGGGTTTTGTCTGCGGTGGGGTTTATGCGCGTGCGTCGTGTAGGCGTGGTTGTGCTCGTATGGATGGGTGCTACTGCGGGGTGGAAGGAGACGCGGGGTCGGTCTTGGATCAGCAGCCGCCGCCGCGATTGTGGCTAGGACCGTAAATGCATGTCTTCCAATGTATTTGCTGGTAGGATAGCGATGAAGCATTCACGGATAATATCGATAGACCCCACACTTTCAAAATGCCGTATCTCATCGCACTTTTCAGAAAACTGATCCCGAAACCCCATCTGCCATTCTTTAGGAAGTAGTGTACAAGCTATATCTTTTCTGAAAGTTCGATTGTTCATGGGTGTGAACACGGCAGCTACCAAGTTTTTGTGTCGCTGTTGGTGGCATGCATCCCTTCCAAGCCTGAGTGGCTGTTGAAGTCATGGGATTGAGGAATGATTTATCTACCTATTTAAAGTCTCTCAATTATTGCGCTGGCTAGTACTCACTTGATTTACCGACTGTATCGATGGCCTCAGAACACGAGCCAGTCAAATGGAATAGATCTTCCGACCTTCTTCACTTGTAACTTACACGGTTCAGTGCAGCAACTCGGCGGACCTGCATTTGGGAAGCGGTATAACAATTGCCTTGTGTAGTTTTATATTTTCGCAAGCAAAACAGTATACCTGCGTGTTAAGTTAACTTGTCATGTCACGTGTTCAAACATCACAACTGTCTATGTAATTACCACATATCCTGTAGTAAGTGCCATAAAAATCCTGCCTTTCGTTCCGTGACCCTGTAGATTGGGCATCAGCATTGGGCTCGCTACTACTTGCAGATTTAACAGATGGGGAAGTCACGTAAACAATTTTCACCACTCATCATCTTGCGGCTTGGATAGATTTGTCGCCGTACATATACATGTGATCATACACGTAAGCTTTAAGACGTGTGTCCAATACTCCCTTGTCCTTCCAAATGTGATTATCTTTTTTTGTTTTTTCCTGTCTTGGCAAGAAGGCTGGCTGAAAAGGTCAGCTGTGATGGTGCCAGCCCCTCAGTGGCGTGGTGGAGCTGCAAGGCTGAGACTTTGCTGTGTTTTCAGTTGCTGATTCGTGAAACCCCTGGAGGTCATCAGGTGGAATTTGGATGATGTGAACAACCATCGAGCCAGAGAGGGTCGTTTTACCGAGCAGGCAGCAGTTTCATTTAGCAGGCGTAGACCGGCGCTTAACATGTGACGCTACCAACACTGCTTAAAACGAGCTGATAGCCTTATTCAAGCTCGTGCAACTCCAAAAATCTTCCAGTTCGGATCGTGAAAATCGTTTTGAGCCTGATCGGCGCGCGCGCGGAGACTGTTGCCGGCATGGACCACCTGCCGAGCCCCAACTCAGCTCTCTCCACTCTTTCCCAAGCCCCTCTACTCACCACTGAAGACTACGACCATGACATGGGTGGCTATATCAGCTACCCTGATCGTCAGGGCTGGGTTGCACGCACCGCGGATGAGTGGAGGGCAATTTTCAAGTCAAATCTCAACTGTCCAGTCAAAGAGGCCTTTTTAGGCTTTCTCCAACGCTGGCTTTACTTTGGCCTTCTGGAATGTGCAATGGGGACTCAAGTTCATTTTGAATGCTTTAGCAAGGATGGCTATCTTTCGTCTCACAGGCTCGTTCACTTCGCGGACGAATCCAGGAACCTCCAACCTCAACGTGATATTGTGAAAGCATCGCTCAAGCATGCCGTTCACATTCATCAGCACCTCTTCCTACCCCATGACTTACCCGAAGCTCCAAACAAAACCACGGTAACCAAGATCAGTCTGAACGAGTTCATCGATAAAGTGTCGATTGCCGATCCAAGAGACCAAGAAAACGTCGTAGCAACGTCGCTCCTCATCGACTTCTTGTATAATTACATCCCTCATCGCTGGGATGGCGTTCTTGAGAGGTCAATCGATGATCCAAAGCTCATGAATTCTACGACCGGTCTACTTTGGAAGCTGCTGATAAGCAACGGTTGGCGTCTCGGGTGTCTATTTCATGACACAAGTCTCAGCGCCGAACCCTAGCTACCATCAATCAAAGTGCTTATGCACACATTACAAGTGCAAACACCGCCAGATCAACAATAGCACATACCAGACGAAGCATGTTCCAGGGTGTGACGAGAGCAAATGTGGAAATGTTGGTGCCGATGCGGATGAGTTGGCGAAAATACTCTTGGACCAGGATACGATCCCCCTTATTAGCGCTCGGGCTGATTGGAAATCCCATCAAAAGATACCGAGGATCGAACTTGTGCCTTACACAAGTCGCCAGGGTCGTAAGGGCTTTGTTGCTCTATCGCATGTCTGGGCAGATGGTCTGGGAAACCTCCAGGCGAACGCACTCCCACGCTGCCAATTGGTTCGACTGAGCAAAATGGTGAGAGAGCTCCCAGGGGATACCTCCTTTTTCTGGCTGGATACCGGCTGCATCCCCCCCGATGAGGCACTAAAAAACCAGAATTCTGCCACCGCGAACAGGCAGCGGCAAGCGCAGGACAGAGCCCTCGTCAAGATGCGACAGACGTACGCAGAAAGCGCTGCTGTTCTCGTACTGGATTCGTGGACATTAGCAGAACAGCATAGCCCAATGACCAACATTGAGAAGCTCATGCGGATATTCTGCTCAGGCTGGAACAGTCGTCTGTGGACATACCAAGAAGGAGCATTGGCAAAGAGAATCGTCTTCCAGTGGGCGGATGGGCCATACGATCTGGACGATGCCATTTCTGCAATTGAAAAACCTCCAGATTCGATTGAAAACTCCCAAGACCGGGCCGCTTATCAACCAGTACAACAGTTTGCGCCGACGCCGATTCGACCAGCACACCCAGAATCATGAAAAAATCAAATTCCTTGCAACTGCACTATCATTCCGGAAAACAAGCGAACCAAAAGACGAGGCGCTGTGTCTTTCAACGCTGATGGGGTTCGAAGATCAGGTCATCGAGGACATTCTCAGGATACCGGACCCAAAATCAAAGGACAAGAATGACTTCGCCCGTGCCCGGATGCAAAGGTTTTGGTCTACGTTCTCCAAAGTCCCGCTGGTCCTGATGAAGTTCGACGGTCCCAAGCTATCCGCAGACGGCTCGACATGGGCACCGTCAACGCTACTCCTCACCGAAGACCGGCCCCTCCAAGCATACCGCTGCTTCATAACCGCGAGCAAAAACCCGGCCTATCCAACCGTCGACGGGCTGTGTGTGAGCCTCCCCGGTTTCACGTTCAGCAGCCACGTCCCACTCGGTGTGGAGTTCTTCGTCGAGAACGTTGACGCGAAAATTCTCCGCCATTTCCAGTTTCAGCTGGAGCTGCCCCGCTACAGTCAGCTCGCCGACGAACACACCCACAACCTCAGCGGGGGCTACCGGCAAGAGAAATGCATCAGCCCCCAGAAGCTTGCGCCCCCGCCAGAGAAAGGCACACGCTCCCAGAAGAAGGCGGGCCCGCCGGCGCCCAAAAACGCAACCTTAATCTTCCTCTTCGACCGGATCAACGACGAGGCCGAACCCATCGCCTCGCACGGGACGGAAACCGGCATCCTCGCCGTCTGCCTCGCCACGGATCCGGGCGACCGCGGCCAGACGAAGAAGGCGATGAAGCTCGGCTACGCGGTTCGGAAGACTTTGCCGGCGGCGAGCGAGGAGAACGACCCTAAGAAGAACGAGCCGAGGCAGCTGCTGGACCACATGGACAAATCGCCCGAGAACAAAAAAGCATACGAGGAAGGCGGACTGGTCTATCCGGGCGGGCGCAACGGGACGTTGCTGTGTGCGAGGGGTCAGAGGCTTGAGGCCCGGTGGTGGTGTTTGACTTGATCGGTTGGGGGAACGACGACGCTTTACTTTCGCGCGGTTGATGCCGGTCGGTGATTGACGACGACCGTGAGGCCCGTGGTGGTGGTGGTGGTGGTGGCGATTACACCTCAGTCACTCTTCAGTCAAGGTGTTTGTGTGGGAGCCTGGGAAGGCGCTGCGATTTGGCCGGGGGACTGTGCTGGATTCGGCGGGGTGGTTTGCTGTTGCGATGGCGGCGGTGGCGATGGAGGAGGGAAAGGAGCTGGAACCGGTGCTGGAACCGGTGCTGGAGCGGGAGGAGCTCCGCCCGCAGATTGGGAATAGGCCTGCGCCAAGTGCTCATCCCACGTCGTAAACGAATTTCCTGATATATCCTTCAAGCAATCTCGATAACGATTCCACCATCTTTCATTGCTCCTGTGCGGGAAGAGGCTCCACTGCACCATCGAATCCGTCTCCTTCTCCGTGAGGGCGAGCCGGGCGTAGGCAGAGGCGCGGAAGTCTTTCCCCTCGGCGTGAGACACGTCGAGGTGGAGCCTGGAGCCCACGCGTGACTCATCGCTGCCGATGCGGTGTGCAGCCAGGACGGTGGAAGGCAGGATGACGCCGAGGGTGAGGAGCTGGCAGAAAAGCGAGGGCATGCCGAGGGTGACGACGTGGGCGCCAAAGGCCAGCCACCCCAGGGCCTGGGTGCACTCGTACTCTCGCCGGTTCGCGGGGACCGGGGTGGTCAGGAGGATCTCTATTACAATCCCTCTCGTGGTCAAGACCGTTACCGCCTTTCCGGTGGGGAGTGTGAGGAAAACTTTGACCATGTCGTCCGACACGGCGTTGGATCTGGCTGCCGCGTCGTCCACGGCTTTCCTGTTTGCTTCCAAGATAACATAGCGGACGAAGACGGAAAGGATCATGGAGATGCTGTTTGCCAGCCCCCACCAATCGCCCATGATTATGGGCATGACGACCAGGATTGAGAGTAACGAAGACGCCAAGATGGCGCTGGTCATGTTGGCGAGCAAATGGCGTTTGGAGCTTGGGCTGTCAGTGATCTTGATGGTCGTGGCGGAGAAACGCAGCTCTTGACATAGAAGCCATCTGGAGAGCCAGCCCGCCAAATCCGTGGCCAGTATGCCGTCTGTGATGTTGTACAGCGTAAAGCCCGGAACCGGTTGCGTGATCTGGTTGTTTGCAATCGTATACGCGCCAAGGAACGGCAGAGACTCTGTGACATGGCTGGAACATAAACGCCCGACGGTTCAGTCGACCTCCGCAGTGCCGAGCAACGTGACGAGACCAAGTGCATCGACTCGAAACGGCGCCCACTGGTTAAGAGTCCGAAGCAGCATGAGGCGATCGTCACCGTAGAGGGAGAAACGACTGAAAGCTCTGGGATTACGTTGGAAGAAGAGATCGTGTCATTTATGAACTGACGAGTGAGTGGCGCATTCTGGATGCATGCCAGCTGAGCTGTGTGTTCCTGTCTCACAAACCAATCACATCATCAGCCTTCTGTGGCCCCCAAGGCTGACAGCCCCCATACTGACTCCAAAGTACAGATTGGGAATATGCAAAGTAACCTAATGAAAGCGTAGATGGGGAGTAGATCAGCTGTTCACCTACCATCAAACCACCATCTCTTGCCATTACGCTGTGGTCGCAACGTGACACAAATCAAGCCGCGGCCCAAGCAAAGAGCATTTCGCTTAATTTTTCCGACAAGCCATAAGACGTAGACCCATAAGCCCATAAACATCATCACCATCAGGCGAAACGAACAAACCAGTAGCCGAGAACCCCTCCACCACACGGCTCCTCGTCGCCACCGGGCTCCCCATCAAAGCCCCCTCCACCAAACCGTCTCCCCCACCTCAAACGCGCCGCCAACCGGGGTATGCGCACTGCTATCGCCGACCAGCACCCGATACGTCCCCTTCTCCACGCACCACGCATCCCTGCCCTCGTCCCAAAACGCCGCCGCGTACTTCTTCCGCAGCTCGACGCGGACCGTCTGCGTCTCGCCTGGACTCAACAGACGCGTCTTCGCGAACCCTTTCAGCTCCTTGACGGGGCGCGCGATCGAGCAGTCGGGCGGGGGCGCGACGTATACCTGGACGACCTGCATGCCGGCTCGAGCATCGCCATCGTTCCGGACACTGACCTCGACGACGACGGTGTCCCCGTCGTCCGCGACGGACAGCGACGCGGGGTCGAAGGCGAAAGCGGCGTAGGACAAGCCGTGGCCGAAGGGGAACGCGACCTCCCTCTGCGCCTTCTCGTAGAAGCGGTAGCCGACGTAGACGTCCTCGCCGTACAGGGCGCGGCCGGCGTCGCTGCGGAAGTTGAGGAAGGCGGGGTTGTCCTCGTTGCGGAGGGGGAAGGAGAGCGGGAGCTTGGCGCTGGGGGTGACGGCTCCAAAAATGATGTCGGCGATGGCGTGGCCCGTCTCATTCCCGCCGTACCACGCGTGCAGCAGGGCGGGCACGTGGTGCAGCCAGGGCATGGCGACGGGCGTGCCGGATTGGATGACGACGGCGACGCGGCCGTGTGGGTTGGCGGCGGCGACGGCCGCAATGAGGCGGTCCGTGTGGCCTGGGAGCGACATGTGGCGGCGGTCGTAGCCTTCGGATTCCCAGTCGCCCTGTTGGGGTGGGGGGTGTCTTTGTTAGCCGGGTTCTGCTGCTGGGGAGAGAGAGAGAGAGAGAGAGCATGAGAAGGGAGGGAGGGTAGGTAGGTTGAGGGGGTAAAAACGGGGGAAACCTCAACACGTACGTTGAGCCCAGCAACGATGACGACCTGATCGACCTCCTTCGCCAGCTGCACCGCCTTGTCAATCTCGGCCTGCGGCTCCGTCACGAGGGTGCCGCCGACGCGCACGCCGCCGCCCGCCATGACGGTCGCGCCGGGCGTCTTCATGTTGGACGTCGTGCTCGAGCCGAACTGCAGGTACACGTCGTACTTCCTCCCCCTCTCCAGCCTCATCGTGCCCGTCTCCTCAACGGTGCCGGACCCGAAGAAGGTGTCGCCCTGGCGCTGATTCTCCGTGTTGTCCACGACCAGCTCGCCGCCGACGAACAGCTTGGCGGTGCCGCACACGGCCACGCCGAACACGTACTCGCCGTCCGCCTCGGGCTCCAGCGAGCCCTCGAGGTCCATCCAGAACGTGTCGCCCGTGATGGCCGGGTGCCGGTAGTCCGACAGCAGGATGTCCGACGCCTCGACCACGACCTCGTCGACCGGTTCCCTGGAGGCCGTCGGCGGCTGCGTGAAGAACTTGGCCGTCAGCCCGGGCCTGCCGTCGGGCGCGCGCGTCAGGTGGCTGAGCACGGGCAGGGAGCGGTAGCCCACGGCGCCGAGGGCGTAGCGGACGTCGGCCTTCTGCGCGCGGATGCCGTCGAAGGGCGTGACGGCGTGGTAGGGGCGCAGGTTCGCCGAGCCGCCGCCCGCGTACGCCGCCATCTTCGCGTTGGGCCCGATGACGGCGAGGGACCGGTCTTTCCTGAAGGGGAGGACGTCGTTGTCGTTTTTCATCAGCACGATGCTGGCGGCGCCGACCTGGCGCAGCGCGGCCGCCGTCTCGGGCGTGTCGATGGACGTCTCGGGCGCGTTTTCCGGGATGCCGAGCGGGTCAACGGCGTTGATGAGCCGGAGCACGTTGCGCACGCGCGCGTCGATGGTTTGGTCGGCGATCTTGCGCACGCTGTGGTCGATGAGGGTTTGCTTGCCGCGCACGCGGGGCGGGCCGGGCATCTCGAGGTCGAGGCCGGCGTTGACCGAGTCGGCCGAGGTGTAGGTGCCGAACCTTTGTTGCCACGACGGCGGTTAGCTATTATCAAGCGGTGGTAGGAGTAGAAGTCGAAATGATATACCAATCGCTCATGACCAACCCATCGAACCCCCACTCGTCCCGCAGGATGCCCTGCAGAATCTCCCTATTGTCGCTCATATGCACGCCATTGACGCGGTTATACGCCGTCATATAGGCGGCGGGCTTCGCGTCCCTCTGCGCAATCTGAAACGGGGCCAGGTAAATCTCCCTCAGGGCGCGCTTGGTCACGATGGAGTCAACGGCCTGCCGTTCATGCTCCTGATCGTTGCACACGAAATGCTTGATGGTCGCCGCCACGCCCGTCGACTGGATGCCGTTCACCGTCGCCGCGCTCATGGCGCCCGCGAGGTACGGATCCTCGCTGAAAGACTCGAAGCCCCGGCCGCCCAATGGCGACCGCTGCATGTTGGTCGTGGGGCCGAGGATGACGTGCGCGCCCTTGGCGATGGCTTCGCGCCCCATGAGCGCGCCGCCCGCGTGGATGAGTGGCGTGTCCCATGTCGCGGCTAAGGCGGTGCCGCACGGGAAGCACGCGGCCGGCACGCCGTTGAAGAAGCGCGTGCCGCGCACGCCGTTGGGGCCGTCCGAGGTGCGGATCGAGGGGATGGAGAGGCGGGGGATGGGTTTGGTATGCCAGAAGTCGATGCCTGCATGGTGGTGTCGGTGTTTGGGATCGAGTGGATGGGAGAGATGTAGTCACCGGACAGCAGCTCGACCTTTTCGTTCAGGTCGAGCTTGGAGAGGGCGTCTTCGATGTCTATGGGCGCCATGATTTATCTTTCAGGTATGCCCCGCACAGCAGCACGGATGGACAGGAGACCTTTGAACTGAACCACATTTCGGCGCGGAAGAGCTGCATCTTTGTAGTCCCTCGCGGAGCCGCGTCGCAGAAATCTCGTGCTTCGCTCCCTGCGCACCACGGACCCAAGTGCCTCGTTGTACCTGGGCACGGAATATCGTCGGACCAACGGGATGACGTGTAGTGTTGTGCACCTCAGCTCTCGTTGCAGATAAGCGGGATCCCGGGCCTTGATCCCGTTAATCAATTCCCCGGCGATGAGCCGCGGATCGATGCCGGCTGTTGATCTTCTTAGCCAAGGCCTTCAGGTTGGATGCTCTCTGGCGGTGGGAACTCCATCACCAAGACTTTAGCTCTACCGCATGCCCGCCTGCGTGGCTCATGCCCGTTCGTCGCTATTCTTGCTCTCTTCTCGACCGACGGGAAGATGCGTGGTTGGAATTAGATGTGGGCCAGTGAAACGAATGCACCAAGACACCAGCACATCACCAGCGAAGTTTTCCCGGCTCCCTTCCATGAATCGTAAACATGTACCACAACGTGTTGTTGTTATCCTCACTCATCATCATCCTCACTATCCTCCCCATCCAGCCCGCTGTCCCACCCCTCTTCATACTCATCCGCCAGCGACTTCAGCCCGTTGGACAGCTCCTCGCGCATATCGACACCAACCAGCCTTCCGACGAGCATACCCATGGCGCGCAGGCGGCCAGACGTGGCCGACGATGTGGATAGCGCGGTGCGGACGGCGAGATTGTCGTTGGCGTTGTGCTTCTCAAACGCAAAGATGCGGGGGTAGCTGTCCAGGCCGGCGGGAAAGAGGAGGGGGGAGGTGTATCTGCAGTATCGTGTGAGTATTTCTCGTGCGGAACGGGTCGTACATAAAGGGAAGGGAGAGAGAAAAATGATGAGAAGAAGGAACCAGCATGACGCCTGAACAAAACCAAAAAAAAAAAAAAAAAAAACTAACCTCTGCACCATCGGCGCGCCCGCAAACCGATCCCTCGCACGCTGATTCAACGCCTCGACCTCGCCCTCGCCCTGCCACGCCCCCCGCAGCGCCTCCGCGCGACCAAAAAGCCGCGTCTTCTTCCCAACGCCTCCTCCCCTCCTCCCACCACCACCCCGTCTCCCGCGCTGCATCATCTGCACAATCTGCTCCTCCGGCCCCAGGCGAGACAGGTCCACATCCCACTCCTCCCCCTCTTCCTCCTCTTCGTCCTCGTAAGCAAACGACTTCGCCTTCTTCGTCTGCTCGCCTCCCTCCTCTTCTTTCGCCCGCACCCGCTCGTCCAGCGCCTCCTTCAAGCCGCCCGCCTCGCCCACGCTCATGCGCGCCTCGACGACGCGCCTGTTGCCGCCATTGTCGAAGACGGCCTCCATCTGCGCGAGCGGCGTCATCCGGGCCCCCCTCAGCCTCGACGGCAAAGTCGCCGTTTCGAGCAGGGCGGCCTGCAGCGCGGCTGTGTGCCAGCGAGACGACGGGTCGAGGTCGTCGTTGATGTAGCGCGGTCGGGGGGCCTTGGGGCCGGCGGCGAGCGGGATGTAGGCCGAGGCGGTGGCGGCGAGGGCGTGGAGCGAGAGCGCCTGGTTGGTGAGCTGGTGGAGCAGCTTGTCTCTCGCCTTTTTCTCTTCTTCCTCGAGCCCCCACACCCAGATGGGGAGCTTGCCGAAGTCGTCGCGCAGCCGCTCGACGTAGCGCGACGAGAAGCCGCCCCAGGCGTCGTCGACGGAGCTGAGCACCTGCAGGCCTTGCAGCTGGTCGCACTCCTCGATGAAGGGGCGGAGGTCGCTGGGAGGCGAGTCGCGTGTTAGCTCAAATGATGGAAACGGGGAGTAGGATGGTTACGTACCGGTCGGGGAGATCGTGCTCCTTGTCCAACCCGTCGAACAGCTCGTCGCCTACGGCCCAGCCTTCGAACGGCATCAGCTGCGACTGCAGCTCGTACTCGTGCAGCTGGACCAGGCCTTTCGGGTGATAGTAGACCCGGCTGTAGTCGGACCAGTACCGCACCGTTTCCTTGGTTAATGCAGGCGGCTGTAGGCCGGTGTCGAGAGCTTGTTGGTACGCACTCGGTGGGATGGCGGGCGCGCGATGGGTGATTGTGGCACCGGGCCTGCGAGGATGAAGATGTAGAGAGTCAGTTGTGTTTCTAGTGCATATGTGGCTTCAAGAAGTATGGTAGAAACGTTGCTTTGCCAGCTGCCTGATATCTCGTTTGAAGAAGGCCGATGCGGCGATTCTGGTTGTGCCCCCGCTGCTCATCGAAAGGAAAGCTCGTGTTCAAATCCAAGCTCTTTTGGGGGAAAATTAAGTGAAAAAAAAAAAAGAAAAAGGGACAACGTACCACAACGCCGCATTGCCATCATCCTCCACCTCATACAGCGCGTTGATCTTCCGCAAGCTGCCAAACGCGCCCTTGAGGTCATAGATGACGGCGCGGGGCATGAAGGTATCCGACCCATCGGCGCCGATGCCAGGCCTGAAATGGACATCATGGTCCACAGGCGACGGCTCCGCGGCTGCTGCGTTGCCCTTTTCCGGGTCGTCGTACGTGAAGTAGGATTCCTGCGGTTCAGGCTAGGTGAGTGGAGTCCCTATCAAAGTAAAGGTCAGGGCGGGGGCCATGTACCTGGGCGTTCCAGAAGTGCGTGCCGAGGTAGTTGGCCTGTTGGCCGAATTGTAATGTCACGATTTCATGCATGGTTGCGGTGTTGAGCCGAGTAGCGGTGCCGAGGCGATGCGAGGGTTTTCTCACCGCGGAAGCTGCCGGCGACGTCATGTTGTCTGTCCCCGCTCGACTACTTCACATAGCCACTACTCCTGCTTAATTCACACAATGCAATCTTCAATCTGATTCGCTCCAATAACCAGCCTATTTATATTTTGCAACCATTCAAGCCCTCTCAGCCCATCAGTTGCAGTTGATCATGCGGTGGCCATCTTGTCTGCGCAAAGCTCAGGCATCGCTTGATGCTCTGAAGGTATTTTCTTGTTGTCTCGTCACTCATAATATGCGCCGTCGCCTTGTCGCTTTCGTGTAGCTTCTCTCGTGCCGAACGCTCGTGGATACCAACCATGGTAACACCAATGGGCCAAGCACTACAGAGATAGGTTAGCAACCCTTCAATAGGACCGTGCGATGATGAACCCACGCCTTGCCGATGCTGAGACGGAGATACCCGTCGTTGGCGTCCACATAACGCCTGTCCTGCGCCGCCTTGACAATCTCGACCACTGCCTCCAACACACTGTCGTCGACCTCATTCTTCTCAAGCTTTCGGAACAGTGGCCGCAGATTCTCCTTGGCCTGGACCATCGAGTTGTATGCCTGCTTTCCCTGGAAACTGGTCTTGACACCCTCCTCGCGCTGAGCCAGCGCCATTTCCCACTCCAGCAGCACCATGTTGAAGTACGAGCCGAGCTGTCGCGCAAGAAACTTCTTGCCCTCGTCGTCCTTTGGCAGTGTGCTCGCCACCAGCATTTGTCCTCCAGGCACGGGCTCCAAGGCTGTGGGGATAGGGCCCTCGTAGAGCTTTGCGACTGCGGACTGGCCGGTGAGCCTCTTGTAGCGCTTCAAGCGCTGCCTGTGTGTCTCTCCAAACAGCCGTGCGGGTTCCTCGAGCGCGCGTAGCTTCTCGACCAACTCGTCATCGGGAATGTCCTGTTCTCCATCGCGCAACGGCGTCTCCTCATTCTCGCCGTCCTTGGCTTTCGGTGGTAATTCGGGCAGCCCCAGGCGCTTCCGACGCTCGCGCTCTTCGGCCTCTTCCTCCTCCTCTCGCAGCTTTCGCGAATGCTCGGCCAGCCGACGCTTCTTCTCCTGGCGCTCGGCCTCGCGCTCCTGTTCCTCCTCCTCGAGCTTGCGCTTCTTGTCAAGCTTCTCTAGGCGGTCCTGTTCGGCTTTCTTCTGTTCGGCAAGGTAAGCCTCTTGACGCTGGGCTTCGACCTCGGAGCGCTTCAGGTACTTTTTGGATGAGTCGGCAGCGGGGGTCAAGGAGGATTTGCTTTTTTCAATCTGCGCGGACATGAGCTTGGCGAAGTCCATCTTTGCGGTAGGCGGCTCGCAGCCAATCGAGCAGTGTGTCGTGTGAAAATGAGGAGACGGTGCCGTCGAACAAGCTCGCGGCCAAACCTCGGCGGCGGAGGAGCACCGCACCTTCGTCGAAGCTGAGCTTCACCATCGCGCGCGCATGATTGTCCGCGAAACACAAAGCCATTGCGCCGGTGCACTTCAACCTTCGCACACGCCCGCACCTCCACGCGGCTTGTCGCGCCGCCCATCAGCATCTATACAAGCTCCACGCGCGACATCAGGCCAACCCCACACCGCAGCACATTCGGCCGCACAACAACAAAACA
The DNA here is from genome assembly GCA_023087385.1 of Diplodia sapinea. Taxonomy (NCBI): domain Eukaryota; kingdom Fungi; phylum Ascomycota; class Dothideomycetes; order Botryosphaeriales; family Botryosphaeriaceae; genus Diplodia; species Diplodia sapinea. The sequence goes on along the minus strand of JAJMYO010000225.1, from coordinate 15,211 downwards.
ACCAGCTAGCCCCCCAGCAAGCAAGCAACAACCATGAGCACCAGCGGTTCCGGCGCCGCCAAGGTGGACCGGCAGACGACGACGCCGTTTCTGCTGAAGCTCTTCTACCGCAGCAACGCCTTCCACCGCCTCGACGAATTCTCGCCGCACAGCTCGGCGCCGCCGCCGCCGCACCTGCAGATCTACACCTGGCCGACGTGCTCGCTGCGCGAGCTCACCCACCTGCTCGTCTCCGCCCTGCCCTCGCTGCTGCCCGACCCGGCCATCGGCACGCGCCTGGCCTTCCGCCTGATTTTCCCGGACACGCGTAGCGGCGGCGGCGGCGGTCCCGGCGGTCCTGGCGGCGGCCCCGGCGGCCCGGGAAGGTACCTGAGCAAGGAGCTCGGCAGCATCGTCGTGGGCGGCGGCGGGCCCGGCGTGGATGAGGATGACGTCGCCACCGCGGCGGCGACGACGACGACGACGCCGACGGCGCCGGCTAATGGCCGTGGCGGCGCGCTGGACAAGCTGGAGGGCGACGCCGACAAGACGCTGGCGGACGCGCGCTTCGTCATCGGCGACTACGTCTCGTGCTGCATCCTGCCGCCCGGCGCGGACGGCTCCGTGGCCGCGGGTCCGCCGCCGGCGAGCCGGTATCCGGCTGCGAGAGAGTATGGGATGAGCAGGGGCGGGCCGCCGCCGAGGGAGAACGGGTACGGGGACAGGAGCTATGGCGGGGGGTATGGAAGGAGAGGCGGGGGACCGAGATACGAGGGCGGCGGAAGGTTGGGCAGTGGAGGAGTTCCGCTCGGCGAGTGGAGGAGAGGCGAGATACCAACAGGCGGACCGCCTTCGGGCGGGTATGGCAGGGGCCGCGGGGGACGTGGATCGAGACCGTACTGAGCAGCGATTGCTTCAAGGCTTCGTCGCGCTCATCATGCCTTTTCGAACCTTTCCAATGCAACGGACGACATATCGCAGCTTGGATTCCGCACACATCAAGGAAACTCTGCCCTCAAATGGGGCCCTATCGGAGCTCGGAATAACGACCAGAGATCATGGCTACGCATTTAGTAGGCCTGGGAAAGGGCACTATAACAGCAATCATCTGCACGTGAAGCTTGCAACGAGAGAAGCTTCCCGAAGCAGTCATCCCACATGGCGGGTGTCATTTACAATGATGCAAAAAAATTTAGCAGCGAGTCATGAAGCTCATGAATAACAAGATAATAACAAGAAGATCGCGGAAAACTACTGTGCAAAGGTTGTTTCGTGATGATTGGGTCTCGAGTGCGCCTCGGACAGTCGTCGTTGCCGGAGCGTCTGAGCGGGCTTGGCAGGCGGTCAGGGCGGTTGGCCGAACCAGGCTGTCGGGAAGTTGCTCACCTACACCGTCTCACAGGACCTACATCATTGACTGCACGCTTTACCACCCGCAAGACTCAGTCGCAGTCCTCATCACGCCATTCAAGCCCCAGAACCCATCACACATAGATATTTCCTGAGCATTCAACATCTACCACTCAGCTTCCATCGCTCTCTCAACGACAAGCTCCGCAGAGCGAAACCATCGATAACACGCGAACCAACTCCCGACGACGCCCACGACCAGGAGAACGATGCGACGATCACAAAACTCCGCCGCGGCCGCGCTGCTCCTGACGGCGGCGCTCCCGTCGCTAGTGTCGGGCGTCATGTTCGACTGCAAGGACGTCGTGGTGGACGGCACGGCGTACGACTTCCACGAGCTGGGCGGGCCGCGGTCGGTGCACTGGGTGGAGAAGCAACCGCCGGCGGTGCTCAACACGACGTTCACGGTGGACATATGCCGGGGGCTGAAGCCGGTCAAGGGGGTGGACAAGAAGGACCAGTGCCCGACGGGGACGCGCGTGTGCGGGGTGACGACGAGCTACAACCCGGCCGACAACTCGTCGGCCATCACCAAGGTGGTGCCCGTCGCGGGCGGCTACGCGGGCTCGTCGGGCTCGCACCTCGACCCGCGCTGGACCCGGCTCAAGGGCTCCGACTCCAACGCCGATGCCGAGAAGGACGGCCTCCGCCTCGAGCTCAACGGCGGCAAGTACCCCCTCCACAGCCGCAAGGGCCAGAAGCAGAAGGCCCTGATCGAGTTCATCTGCGATCGCAACCGCACCGGCACCGAGACCGACCTGGACAACCGGGACACGGTGGACGATGGCAAGGAGGATGAGGAGAAGAAGGAGAAGATGAGGCGGCAGTTGGCGAAGAAGCTGCGCGCGAGGGAGGATAAAAAGGAGGACAACGACGAGAGCGGAGACGAGGATGATGGCGGCGACGATGACGACGACGACGACGACGATGATGACGAGAAGCCGGACACGAGCAAGGCTCTGCAGTTCGTCAGCTACAAGCGCGAGGACGACTTGGACGTGCTGCGGCTCACGTGGTACACCAAGTTTGCGTGCGAGGACGGAGGGGATCGCGGGTCCAGTCCCAGCAAGTCGGAACACTGGGGCTTCTTCACCTGGATAATCATCATGTAAGTTCAGATCCGGCGGTTGCTCTTCCTTTCTCCCCCCCCCCCCCCCCCTATCTTCAGTCTCCGCTGACAATTTTACCTTTCTCCGCCAGTCTCTTCCTCGGCATCGCCGCCTACCTCATCTTCGGCAGCTGGCTCAACTACGAACGCTACGGCGCTCGCGGCTGGGACGCCATCCCCCACGGCGACACCCTCCGCGACTTGCCCTACCACATCAAGGAATTTGGCCGCCGCATCACCGGCTCATTCCAAGGCGGTGGCTCGAGAGGTGGTTACAGCGCCGTGTAAGTATTTCTATTATCTTTCGGTCACACTGGGATCCAAGCACACCCATCTTCCTGGACGGGGAGTAGAAGGCGGAAGGGAAGGGAGGGCCTTATTTCAATCCTTCTCTCATCCATGTATTTACGCATCGACGCTGTTCGCGATGGGGGGAGTTAAAAGGCAGGGGATTCTGAGGGATGGTGGAAGTAAAGTGAATGAGGGGTCGGTTAGTGGAGGATGCGAAAAAGACAGCAGCAGCAGCAAAGGAGGACGAGCATCATCAGCATCAGACACGGGACTTGGCATTGACACCCGACCGTTGGTTACTGCACGCTTCCCATGTTGTCCCATCACGCCTTTCTTTTTTTCCTCCCCCAAAAAATGCAATCACTATACCGTTCTTTTTTTTTTTTTTGGTTTTCTTACACCCAAAATCCACACACATCCCTTTCTCAGAAAGGTCTCCTAATAACCTTCCCTTATCCGGGGCTACAGGACACTCTGAGCTTAACGGCGCGAAAAGGAAAAGAATCGAAGAGATGACGTGCATTCAGCAGAGAAAAGAGAGGTTTAGACCGATGTTTTTTTTTTCTTTTCCTGCTGCGCGGCACGTGGGTGTTTTTTTTTTTTCTTTCTTCATTCTTTTTCTCTCCTTTCATTGATGGGGTGGGGTTTGTTTTGTTGGAGTATGGGACGAGATGGTCTTCCAACTTCCTGCTATCCGCCATGCTGGTCGTCGCAATTCAACTCGGCGGGGGGTGTGGTGTAAGACATGTCCGCTGAGCAGGGGTTGGAGTTTTATTCGTTGCGGGTACGGGTACTACTACTTCATGTGTATGTTCGTTCATTGGGGCAAGAGATTAGGGAAAAAGTATGACCGCATGTTTGGACAGTGTTGTTGTGTAAACAGGCGCGTGAGGATCCGTTGTACCGGCGATCACGCACCACACGGATGTTGTAGGACACAGCGCGAACGTGTGTATAGGTAAGATGTTGTTGTTGTTGTTAATCTGGCACAACCATCAATGGTGTTCCAAGCTGACATGCTACACAGCATAGTTCACCACGTTTCAGTGAAGATGGTGGATACTTTTTTGAACATTCGTTATTCATGATCTCTTTTCGTCCAGAAGGGAGCAAAATCCCTCTATGCTGCTTTTACCGCAGCTTGCATGCACGCACCATCCTCCCTCAGCGGAAGCTCGAATACCGTACAAAAGGGTGGCGGCAAACCAGCGCCACCAATCCAAAAAGAGAAACACGCCAAGGCAGAAAAAGAAAAAGAAGAAGAAGAAGTCAAAATCTACTGCTTCGACCCAGCCGGCAGCGACGCAACCCCGCTCGACGACCGGTCCTTGGGCGCCTCGCTCGCCACCGTCTCCGCGCCGACGGGCAGCCTCTCCTCGGCGGGCGGCCCGCCAACGGTGCCGCGCGCGCCCGTCTCCACAACGTCCTTGCCCAGCGCGCGCTGGCCGGCGAACCCGGGGTCCTTGGCGTTGATGGAGCTCTGGTCGACGGCGGCGCCCGCGCCGGCCAAGCCCGTGCCCTGCTTCGCGCGGCCGTGGCTGCCGTCGTGGTGGAGCTCCGTCGACGTCTGCCCCGCGCCCGGGTGGCCGAGCCCCGTGTGCACGTCGCCGGAGGCGGCGCCCGGGATCGTGTCTCCGGCGGCGGCGGTCGAGCCCGGCGGGATCTCCGACGTCGTGTTGGGCGCGTGCGTGGCTGAGGCGGGCGCGCTGCCGGCTGGGAGGGTTTGGATGTGGAATTCGCCGGCTTTGTCGGCGTCGCTGGCGAGGACGCCGGGCTTGTGCTGTTGGGGTTGGGGGGGTTAGTTTGGGGTCTTGGCGTGAGGGAGGGTTTGGAGTGAGAAGTGATGTTGGAGGCAGAAGGGAGGGGAGAAAGGTGGTGATGTGATCGTTTTCAGGTGGGGTGGGGTGGGGTGGGGTGGGGTGGGGTGACTCACGCCGCCCTTCTCGAGAGGCTCAGACGGGGGGACGTGGGAGCCGATTTGTCCCTCCTGGTTGGAGACGGACTTGACGGCGTCTTCGTTGACGGTGGCAGACATGGTTGTTGTTGGAGGATGGAAGTTGAGTGGAGTGTCTGGTATTGGATGCAGGTGAGGTGGATGAGTCGAAGAAGTTGCTCGGGAGGTGTGTGTAGAAGCTACGAGCTTGAGCAAGGCTCGGCGGGTTCATATAGGCAGGTACAGAACTCGCCATGATGTATGATGTAAGAGCGGGCTGTTTGCTATCTCTCTCATCGTGACATCACTGGTGCATGCGCCCGGACCCAACCCCACAGAGCGCAATATGGTAGGCTCCACTTGGGGTCGGTGAGATTTCCATCTTTCCCACATGGAAATCGCAGTGGCGAGTGCAAATCGCGGTCAATGAGCATGCAAACCACCATGGTTGCGCCGCCGCCAACGCTGTCCGTGCACGCTCTGGGGCGACACCCCGCGGCGCAACCTCCGCCCCTCGCTGCCTGACCATCGCATTACCCACCGCCTCGTCCAACAAGCTCGCAGCCAAGCCCTGCTGACGCCATATCTACATATGCCAGATAAGCCTGCCCTGGCCCGCCAACAGCACGGCAGAGTCTGCAAGCTGTGCAACAATCTGGATCCGCGCAGCCATCCCGCCACCTTCCATGATCAGGACAACACCAGTCGCTCCATCGCCCGCCTCAGTCTCCGCGTTGACCCTGTACGGCTGAAGCGCTCCGAGCAGAATCGCCCGCGCTGTTCTCTGGCTGCCCAGGCGCTGGACGCCCACTTTGAGAGCTGGCGGAAGACGAAGCCGCGACTGCTGTTGGATCTGGTCGAGTGCGCCCCTCTGCGGCTCGAGGTGCGACCCGATGTAGGCAAAGGTGAAAATATAGAAATACATGCGCCATACAGTAAGTTGCTTCAAATGCGGACGCTTCAACTGCAATGCATTACACGCTCCCTGTTGCTCGATACCATACCCACATATGAATAACCGTACTGCCTTCTGAGCATTACCAGACAAACCCCTGCCATGGCCGACCCTCGGATATGGGCAGTCCGTCCCAAAGTATTCCGACTCGGATTACTCCTTCGAGTTTGCCCAGCAAGCCATAGAAGACTGCACCAAGAACCACCAAACACTGTCGTCCCCGCGACGATTTCGTCCCAAAGCGGCTCATCTACCTAGGCAAGGACCCCGACTCCACGTCCGCCATCCAGCTCTACGAGCCTCCCCCCAACAGCGAAAAAGTCAAATACATGACCCTCAGCCACTGCTGGGGCAGCAGCGGACCGGCGTGCACCACCACCGCCGCCAACCTCGCCTCGCGCAAGCGTCACATCGACTTCGCCGCGCACCCGCAGTCCTTCCGAGACGCTGTCGCCATCGCCCAAGCGCTGGGCGTCCGCTACCTCTGGATCGACGCGCTCTGCATCGTCCAAGACTCGGCCGCGGACTGGGAGACGGAATCGGCGCGCATGGGCGCCATCTACGCGCACGCCCACCTCACCGTCGCCGCCACCGCCGACAGCAACGCCGGCATCTTTTCTTCTTCTTCTTCTTCTTCTTCTTATTCTTCTTCTTCTTATTCTTCTTCTTCTTATTCTTCTTCTTCTTATTCTTCTTCTTCTTCCCGGCGCCACGTCGTCCGCACACTTACCTACCGTGCCTAGCCGCGCGCGAAGAAAGTGCACAAGCTCCGCGCGCGCACGATCCCGGACCACCATCCTTCCTCCTCCTCCACCACTACCACCACCACCACCACCACCACCACCACCCCCCTCCGGCCCCCTCCGCCACCGCGCCTGGGCCCTGCAGGAACACGTCCTCAGCGCACGCATCCTGCACTACACCGCGCACGAGCTCGTCTTCGAATGCCGCGGCGCGCTGCGAGTGCCGACGATCACAATCCCACACCACGTCCCTCGGCCTTCTGCTCCCGCGGCTCCTCCTCACAGCAACGACGACGATGACATGCGTGGCACGCCATCGTCGCCGCGTACTCGGCGCGGGCGCTGAGTTTTTTCCGGGGGACAAGTTGGAGGCGGTTAGCGGGATGGCGGTGGCGTTGGCGTTGGCGTTGGCGGTGGCGGTGGTGTGGGAGGAGGAGGAGGAGATGCGTGGAGGAGATGATCAGGCGGCGGGTCCGCGGGGTTGGTCGGGGGGTTGCTGTGGTGGGCGAGGCCGGCGCCGGGGACGGGGGGTGGTGATGGTGGTGAAGACGGTGACGGTGACGGCGGTGATGATCACGAGAAGGGGTTGAGGCCCGTGCCGGCGGTCTGGCGCGCGCCGAGTTGGTCGTGGGGGAGCGTCGAGGGCCGGGTGGGGTATGAGTGGGTCGAGGGGGGTTTGTTTGCGGCGGCGGAGGAGGAGGAGGAGGAGGAGGAGGAAGAGGGGTGGGGAGAGGGGGCCGACGGTGGTGGTGTTGGGAAGGGCGGCGGCGGTGCCGTGTCGTCGACGCCTTCCTCCGAGTGCTTTGCGTCGTTGGTCGAGATCCGCGAGGCGGTAGGGAAGCCGGGAGGAATTTGCTCGGTGCGGTGGCCGAGGCGTGGATTCGGCTTGCCGGACCGGTTTTGGGTCGTGGTGGTACTGGTGGCGGAGTTGCTGTCACGCTGGTTGCGAAAACGGGCGATGATGGTGAGAGACGGGGGGAGGTGAGGTATTGTTTGAAGCGCGCGGATGGCGAGGGTGGCGGCTTCGTCGAGATGGTACCGGACTCGCTGCTCGTCGCTGCTGCGAACGATGATGGCGACGGTAACAGCGTCCGCAGGGCGCGGCTGGGTGAGGACAGGGATGTGGAGGAGGTGGGCGCGACTTTCGAGGCGAGCGTTTTGTGCTTGGGTGTTGCGAGGTGCGAAGGCTCGTGGATTGCGGGGTTGGTCCTCGTCCCGTCTTCGTCGTCGTCTCCGAAGAGCGGTGGGAAAGGGCGGATGGATGGGAAGGGGTTGGAAGGCGACCGATATTATGAAAGGTTGGGTACGTTTTCCTGTGGGGATGAGTGGTTTGCTGGGGCGGAGAGGATGGGGTTGGTCCTTCTCTGATAGGAGTAGGTGAGTGCTGTTCGAATATTTGTGAACAGTCGTCTGTATCTACTTGTTACTCTTACATGGTATTTTCATCTTGTGGAGCTGATCCGTTATTACCAAGTAGGCATGGGTATTGTTTAATATTCTGTCGTCCCACTAAGACTCTTCGTAATGAAGGGTTTGCTGCTGTGTGCATACCCATAGAGTCGTATGTACATATTGTAAACACATCTACGGTGGTGCAGTGTTGCCGTGCAAAATGGAGGTAAGACTGCTTCTTTGCATACGACAGGCGTGGCACACCTGGTTAGCGGTCAGTTTCAGAATCTTGGCTAAAGCTTCTCGTAGTGTGGTAGGACAGTAGAGTTCCAATCCCTGTGAAGAGTCCGAGGATCATTGGCAAACGGATCATCGGCGCTGTACTCACCGGGCGTGGAGGCTGTGCATCCCCCATTTGTGATCGACAGGGGGAGGCCTGACGAAAAGGTCCCCCAGTCAAGTCCTGCTAACCGAGAAAGGCAAGCACACGCCCTCGGATGCGGAAGATGCCGACTTGAGCATATGGGCCATCTCGGTGTTTTCGTTGCCGAGGCGAGCCGATGGTCTCCACCCGTGCTGGGGCGCAGCTGAGGGAGTTTAGCACTAGAGGTGGCTCGGTTGTGAGAAGCACATGGAGCAATGTCTACATGTCGAATGAGAGGCAAGGGAGGTCGTTTGCTATGCCATTGCCGACTGCAAGTTGCAAGCTCACACGGTCAGGGTCTTCCGTACCCGAGTATTCTGGACCCTGGTATGCAGCGATCCATGGTCTCGGAGAAGCTTAATCTCATGGACTGTAACCATGGAACTCGCAGCAAGCAGCGAAAATTCGCACATCAGTCACACTTTAAACTGCTGCTTCCCTATAAAAGCACAGCGCCGAAAGTTGTTCTCAATGTCACACCACGGACAGACCACGATGGACCAACAACAACCTCGCCGAATTATGCCTTCGTCGCCTCAGGAGAAGGGGTTTGGAGCTCTGCCCAACGAGCTGGCTGATATTATCATCAAGGAGCTCCCTACGCTCGAACTCGCGAAGCTTTCCAGGACCTGCATGGATTTTCATCGGTGGATAGAGCCGTATCTCTACAAAGAGGTTGACCACACCTTTGCGCTATTTCGCACGATAAACATTAAGCCTGAGCTAGCGAAATACGTCTAGACGTATTCATATGGCTTCGAAGATGAGCAAAAGTTGATGGCCACAACAGCACCAGATAGGGCCTTGCGGGAAGAGGCGGCGTACACGGTTTGCCACAGATTCCCGCCACCAAGTGTCCGCGGGGAGGTATACGTTTCGGCTTGCCCGGAATATGACATATGCTGGTTGCTGTTACAATTCACAAACCTGAGGACGGTGCGCGAAGGACGGATTTCCTTCTATTCGCCCTTGGCGGCGGCAAGCCTTCGACCGGGCTTGCAAGGATCTCCTGATATCTTTCCCGGATTGAAGAACCTGGAAGTCGGTGTCGACAATATCAGGGACTGGGAGAGTTGGATGTGGCGGGATTGGGAACTCGGCTCTGGACGGTTTCTCGACAGCCTCGACAGCCTGGTGTTGAGGTTCTGGCAGGAGGAGAGTTGGTCCCTACGACCATGGATTGGTACTTGGGACGAGGAGCTGCAATACTTTGGGGGCGATAAGCTGCAAAGCTCCCTGACCAAGCTCGCGATCGAATGGATGCCCTGTACGATGCGACAAGTGCGTCGTTTGGTCGACGCTTCAACCCAGCTGACCGAATTCCGACTGTACGCGCGAATGATCCCAGAGTGGTTATGGGACGACGACGACATTTTCGGCCTGTGTGACATCTGTGAGCTGCTACAAAAGGCAAAGAAACTGGAGCGAGTGGACATCAGGCTCCGGGGGCAATGGAACCATGGACTTGCTCTCACACCCAGCCGGCGGAGATGGGTCGGTAGACAATTCGGGAGCTTCGCAGGGCTTGAGCATCTGAAAGAGCTGCGGATCCCAATATGTGTCATGTGCGGTTGGGAATTGCCGGAGCGGATTGAGGACATAGACGGCGACGCCTGGCTGCCGGCCAGCCTCCGGACACTCACACTAACACAGGCTCTTGGCGACACGTGCAATTACCAATGGACGCCGGGGCCGACGGCGGCCTTGTGCCGGGGACTCCTGAAAGGCGCGCGCACGCGATTGCCCAGGCTGCAGCGGCTGACGATACCAGAAGGGAAGGTGTTGCAGCCCGGCGACGCAATCGGGCGCAAGCTCGTCGAGGCAGCGGCGGCTGAGGGCGTGGAGTTGGAATTCGAGCCGGCTCAGTGCTAGCCAAGGATTTGCGTATGCGCGTGCGTACGGGCGGCGGAGAACGGGCGGCTGGCGGGCGGGTGGTGGGTGGCTCGGAGGGCCTGAGTTCCGGACCCGAGCGCGGC
>JAJMYO010000224.1:0-54021 GCA_023087385.1 Diplodia sapinea | reverse complement strand
TTTTTTTTTTCAATCATTTCCAAACCTTTTTCCGGTCAACTAAAGACATAAATACAAAGAAAACCCCCCCCCCCCCCCCCCCCGTTTGGGGCCAGAATGAAACAGGGGCACAATGACGAAGTGATACAACGGCGGCGAGGCAAGTGCCACAACCTTTCCCGTCGGCCGAAAAGCTGGAATCCTAATGTCCTTTCGAAACAATTGACTGAGACTTCTGGGCTCCGCCCGTGTTAGGATCCTTCTCCGACCTCTGTACCATGACAACGTCAGGTCGGGTGAAAGGGATGAGAATTGAATCGTGACTGGCGGATATCGGGGTTGACGATCCACAAAGGTTTATTGGCACCCGTGTTGGCTGGATCTCTAACCGCAGTTCTCCATTATTATCAAGACTTCCCGACTCGAGCGCGCAAATCGTGCCGCTTTCCATCGCATACAGGGAAAATGCAGGTGCATGTTGCTTCGGCTCGTCACAATTCAACGATTCAGTGATTGTGTTATCGCGGCATCACGAGAGACGCGGGCACACGCAACACCAGACGTAGGAATAGGCTCGACAGCGGCCTGCCATTCCCGTTGGCACCCGGCTTGTTGTGGCGGCATTGTGACGTCGCTGGATTTTCAGCATGAGGGGAAAGCTGGCTGCGTGAACGTGCAGATGCCTGACGACGATGCAAGCGACCATTGGGATGAAGTCGAGAGGGTTTATTTCCATGGTCGCGAATGGGAGGCAGCAGGTTGGAGTAGGTGGGGAAGAAGAGAGTGGCGGCCTAGCGGCAGATCAAACACATGCGGGATAAAGGAAAAGTCATGATGGTGGAGATGCTTAGAAAGCGGGGCGGAACTGGAGGTGAGGGCTGGGCGGCGGGGAGCGGAGGGCCGGGAAGGCTGGGAGGGGATGTCCGTGTCGGCCCGCCGTCACTACTATCTTACTGCGGGTGGCTTAACCTTCCTCGGCACGCATCCGGCCATCGCTTGCGGCGACAAATAGTCTTGTTCTCCAGCTCCTTCGGTCGCTTCGACTCGTCTCGGCGTTTGCGACCCATTCGCTCGTAAAGCTCTGGCTCATCGAAGATTATTCTATGCTTGGACAACGAGGCCAAGACAAGGGCGGATGTTGGGCTTGCGTGGAGGTCTTGTGTGACGAGAGCGACACAGTCGGATGACGTCGCCCAGTGCGGGGCGGAAAGTTCCCGCAGCGAGATGCGATGAAACGGGCGGCAAGTTTCTGCGTGAGTTCTAGACGCCCAGGGTTGGCCAAAGCAGCCACGAATCAGAGCTGCATCCGACGACAGGCAATTCCTGGTCTCCGCCCCCGGAACAGATCCCATTTGCGGTCGGGACGACTCAGCCCAAGGCCAGCCAGTTAGCAATTCCACACCAAAAACGCCTTCGCGCTGATTGCTGCAGGCAATACGAGATGACAAGTGCGTGAGATAGCTGGCGGCGGGAAGCGTTCGCTGTAAGAGCTAGGGAGCACTTCTAAGCCGCATCATTGCGCGGCCCTGCCTGTGACTCTGCTCCTTGGCTCTGCAAACGTGCATCATACCGTCAGCACCGCCGTGCCTGGGGATCGTCAGGTATCCTGACAGGTGTCGTAGCAAGGACGAACGAAGGTCGGGCGAGCTCTGGTTATGCGCATCCGCGGCGTCTTGCGTCCATGACCAACCGCCTGTTTGCGGCATCGGATTGGCCGTGCGAAGGCAGGGTGACGAGCAAGCACACGTCAGGCAGGCGAGATGAGACGCGGGGGGATTGATGCAGAGACAGAGGCGTTGATCGATCAACGTGGCCGGCGAGCTTGTTGAGCAATGGCGGACATGTGTCAGAAGCCAAGTGATGGCGCGCTTGGCCAGTTGCGGCCATGGCGGACACAGCCTCAAGGCTGGAGCAGCAGCAGAGCCGGTGGGATGTTGAGTCTTCGCTATCGCGCGTTTCACCCGTTGGCTTATCGCGGGAGCAAGCGACGTTCCGCAGCCTGGCACATGGCGAGGACAAGGGCGCGAGGGCGGCACAAAAGCAGGGCGAGGACTGTGAATCAGCACAAGGGCCGCGTGGGCACGCACCAGGGCGCGCGCCGTTCCTGGCCCTCTGCCAATCCACGCCGCCCGATTTGACGCTCCGTCTCCACACGCTGAGCCTAAGCCGACATCTCTTCAGCCTTCGCCCAGCCCTTGGAGACCCGGTTGTAGGTAAGGTAAGCTGAGCGTGCAGCCCGCGCCGAGAGCAGGACGCGCAAGCCATGGCTGCCAAACCGCGGCCGGAAGTGCGTCCTCCCAGCCTGCCGTCGGATCCCCGCTTCGGGGCAAGCGTCGACCTGTTGAAGCACATTGTTCAGTCGACATCGACTGAACTGTCAGTCGCTGGCGGGTCGCACGCACAGTCGTCATGAAGTTTAAGAGGCCTGTTGTCCTCCTCCACCGGAACCACGACGCTCCTTTGCTCCCGTCTTCATCCACCGCCAGCTGATAAAGGGGAGCTAACAATAGCTCTCGGCCTTTGTGGCTTGCATACATATTACCTGCCGCCTCGCTTTCTTTCATCCCGCATTTTCCGCAGGTCCCATCTCTTCCAAGTCGCACAATGTGGTACCACATTGCTGCTGCTGCCCTGCTGGGCCTCGGTATGTCGTTGCTTTTCCTATTCCTTGCCGTTAGTTGAAGCCCCGCTGACGCATCTTGCAGCATCCACCACTTTCGCCCAGACCTCTTCAAAATGCAGTGGCCAGATTTGCTACGCCTTGAACATCCCCGAGGACACTGCGAGCTCCGGTAGTGGAGACATCTTTCTCCAAATCACCGCACCCACCTCCTACTCATGGGTCGCCATCGGCCAGGGCAGCTCCATGTCGGGCGCCCAGATGTTCGTCGTGTACACTTCTTCAAGCGGTGACAATGTCACCGTTTCGCCGCGTCTCGGCACCGGCCACAACATGCCGCAATACAACAGCGACGCCCAGATCACCCTCCTTGAGGGCTCAGGCGTGTCCGGCGGTCAAATGACTGCCAACTTCAAATGTAAGCCATTTTCGTTTCTGCTTGAAGCCCTGCAAACTAACAGTTCGCAGGCGCAAGTTGCTCGACCTGGTCTGGCGGCTCCATGGATTTTTCTTCTAGTTCCGCGACTTGGATCCACGCAAGCAAGTCCGGGAGCGCGCTCGACTCCGACGATATGAGTGAGTCCATCTCGCAGCACTCCAGCGATTACGGCAACTGGGACTGGGATTTCAGCGCCGCCAAAGGTGGAAGCAGCGCCAACCCCTTTGCGAGTGGCACCGCCACCACCACTGGAGGAAGTAGTAGTGGTACTCAGGACTGTGTCCCAAGCCCGACCAGCTCAAGTTCCGGCTCTGGCTCCGGCTCTGGCTCCGGCTCCGGTACGTCAACTGCGCAGAACTGGCCTCCCTGGGGCTCTAGCGGCAGCAGACCCACTGGCTCTCCCTGGGGCAATGGCAATAACAAGAGGAAAGACTCGGGAACCAACTACTGCGCCCCCGGCCAAACGTCTGGTGGTGGTAGCAACTCTGGCCAACAGATCGGCGGCGGTGAGGCTTTGGCTATTTATGAGCGTGCTAAGAGGATGACGATAGCTCACGCTGTCCTGGCCTGTCTTGCATGGGTAATCTTTTTCCCGTTGGGTGCTATTGCGATCCGGACACTCAGCTTCCCCGGTCTCATCTGGTTCCACGGCGGCCTCCAGGTCTTTGCTTACTGCATGTTTATTGCCGCGGTCGGTCTCGGTATTTATATCGGCCAGTTTGGTGGATATGTAAGTCTTTGATATGGTCCTATCGTGTGCTCCCAGCTAACTTTGGCCAGATCTCGAGTTACCATGGAGTCATCGGTCTGCTTGTCTTCGCCCTCGCCTTCTTCATGCCCGTCCTGGGCTGGCTGCATCACAAGCTCTTCAAGAAGTACGGCCACCGCACTTTCTGGTCCTACATCCACATCTGGCTGGGTCGCATTCTCATCACCCTCGGCATCATCAACGGCGGTCTCGGCCTCCTGCTTGCTGGCAGCCCAAGAGATTGGCAAATCGCTTATGGAGTTGTCGCCGGCCTCATCTGGGTGACGTACATGGCGTGCGCGATCCTCGGTGAGAGCAGGAGGAAGAAGAATATGGCTGGTCCGCCAACCTACCGCAGGGAACGCAAGATGTCGTCCCACAGCAGCAGCAGTCCTGGAGGCGTCAGCCCCCAGCGGGAGTTCTACGGCCGCAAGAACTCGAACCGGGGCGAGCCGTGAAGGGCAGAAGGGGAGTCTTTTCTTTAGCAACTCTCAAAGTAGAAACATTGTAAGGAGGATGGTAGGACATAGATACCCTCGCAGGGCCGTTAGGAGAAGGAAGGGCAGAGTGTAAACACCGGAGTCTACCACGGATCCTTCGCGCGGCACCCGGCGCTTGTGTAGAAATAGCTTGACGATTCAACGAACGTTTACCCACACAAGGCTACCTTTTTCCGACTTGTGAAACGTGAGATGGTGCCGAACGCTCTTGGTTGGTCCAGCGCACTCGTCTGGACGCGATGACGGCTGCAAACGGGCGAAGGGCGGAAAGGGTGCCGTCTACAGCTGGCCAACGGCGAAGGGTTTGGGGTTCCGCAGCGGGTTGAGAAGCGATTGGCAGGGTTGGTTGAGGATGTCAGGACTGGCCTGGGCTGGCGCATGGAGGGGCAGCGCGGCTAATGGTCGGCCTTTTGCCAGAGCGCCCGCCATCGCGACACCTGAAATGACCGGGAGCGAGTGACAACAAAACACTTCCCTTTCCACTTCCGCCGCCGCCGCAACCCCAAACCCACCACCCCGCCGCCCCGCTATCAGCCGTCCATCTATCGGCCATCTATCGCGCGCGCATTCCTCCGTCCACATCTCACAGTCACCCAGCCCGCCGCCACCATGGGAGAGTCGAGGTACGCTTGGGCAGGCTGCAATTCCATGCGCCCAACCCTCGCTCCGCCCCCGCCGCTGCGCCCGACTTCCCGCTGACTTCGCTCGCAGACAGGAGCTGGTTGCGTGGCTCAACAACCTCCTCCAGCTCAACCTGACCAAGGTCGAGCAATGCGGTAGTGGGTACGTTTTTGCCGCCCTGCCCCGGCCGCTCCCGGCCCTGAAACAGCCTGCTGTTCGCTCGTGCACACAATGGAAGGCGTCACTTGTTGGCTATGGTTGCTGATCCAGCTTCTGCAGTGCACCCTACTGCCAGATCTTCGACAGCATCTTCCGTAGGTACCCCTTAATCGCAGCGGATCTCGTGTGCCACTGACACCCCTTTCACAGTCGATGTCGCCATGACGAGGGTCAAGTTCAACGCGAACACCGAGTACCAGTACCTACAGAATTTCAAGGTCCT
Source organism: Diplodia sapinea (assembly GCA_023087385.1). Classification (NCBI taxonomy): domain Eukaryota; kingdom Fungi; phylum Ascomycota; class Dothideomycetes; order Botryosphaeriales; family Botryosphaeriaceae; genus Diplodia; species Diplodia sapinea. Next base: position 48,672 of record JAJMYO010000224.1, on the reverse strand, counting down.
GCAGAGTACGCTTCCAAGCTCCATGCGCCGCCCCGCGTTGCCGCCTACTAACCCCCCCGCCCTGCAGACACGTTCGCCAAGCATGGCATCGACAGGCCCGTCCACGTCCAGCAGCTGGTGAAGTGCAAGATGCAGGACAACCTCGAGTTCCTCCAGTTCTGCAAGCGCTACTGGGACCAGTACTACCCCGGTGGCGACTACGATGCCCCGGCTCGCAGAAAGGGCTCCGGTGCCCCTCCGCCCTCTGGCGGCGCCCGTTCCGTCTCGTCCAGTGCCACGCGCAGACCGACTGGTGGTGCCGCGCCCGTGGCCGCCCGCGCCCGCACGCCGCAGTCGAATGCGCAGACTGCGGCGCTCCAGCAGGAGAACGGAGCTCTGAAGGAGACGGTGGCCGGCCTCGAGAGGGAACGCGACTTCTACTTCAGTAAGCTGCGGGACATTGAGCTGCTGATCCAGACTGCGATTGAGCAGGATCCGGAGCTCGAGAAGGAGGACGACATCTTGAAGAACATCCAGACGATTCTCTACTCGACGGAGGTGAGTTCTTTTCGCTGGCCCCCGCTGACGTGACAAAGCGCTGATCCTTTCCGCTGTGCAGGAGGGCTTTGAGATCCCGGCCGAAGCCGAGGGCGAGGGCGAGCTGGAGGAGGAGACGTTCTAGATTCGGGGGGGCGTCAGGTGCGGAAATATATGGTAGAGAACGGCGATGCGTTGCATTTGGTCATGTTGACCGGTTTCGAGAAATACCCTGCAGATTGCTGGCGGCAGACGAAAAAGAGGAAGGCGGCATAGTTCTCATAGGCCCACAGTGCTGCGCTGTACGGCACGTTGAGTGCGATGTGCGAATTTGGCATTTGGGAGTTCCTATCTCATGATCAGCCACATTACGTATTGTGGCTCGTGCATCACGATCGGCGCCCCGACCCGGCTTGAGCTTTCCCGCCTCTGCTATGACAACACACGAGACACTCCACTCTTCCCCTCAGCGCCAGCAATACAACTGTTACCGCCAGTCGATGATCCTAACGACCCTGTGATACCCTGACTGATATACCCGCGCAAACCACACGGCACCCCCTCCCTTTTTCCCAACCGGATTCCTTGCTCCAACACCCGCCCGCTCTCCCCGAGTCAGAGCGCACCCCAACCACCACATCCACGACCTCCAAACCGGGAGCAAACGACGAACAGGGCGAGACACCATGCCGCTCGACATCTCCATCCCGAGCACCTCGGTGTCGGGCGCGACGGACAAGCCCTTCACCATCTACACGATCCGCATCCAGCAGCCGATTCGCACCATCACGACGGCCAAGCGCTACAGCGACTTCGTGCAGCTGCACGCGGACCTGACGGCGCAGGCCGGGGGCACGGCGCCGCCGGCGACGCTGCCGTCCAAGTCGTGGTGGTTCACGCGCACCGTCAACAACCCGGTCATGACGGAGCAGCGCCGGCGCGACCTCGAGGCGTACCTGCGCGCCGTCGAGGCGGCCGACGACGGCCGCTGGCGCCACACCAGCGCGTGGCGCACCTTCCTGCAGCTCGGCACCACGATGCGCTCGTCGCCGTACTCGGAGAGCATGGCCAACAGCAACAACAACAACAACAACAACAACAAGGCCAATGGCAATGGCAATGGCGGCGGGCACTGGGAGCCGGGCAAGGGCGGCGCCGTGGGCATCAGGGATCCCGCCACCTGGCTGGCCGTGCACCAGGAGCTCAAGGGGAACCTGCACCAGGCCCGGCTGGCGCTGACGCGCCGCGAGCAGGCGCAGACGGCGCAGCAGCAGCACGAGGCGGGCGCGACGGCGAAGAAGTACCTGGTGCTGGCGGGCACGCTGATTTCGGCGCTGGACGACGGGCTGAGGCGGCTGTCCGGCGGCGCCGGCGGCGGCAAGGGGGGCGGTGCGAACGGGAACAACAAGAAGAACGGGCGGGTCGTCGTCGAGGACGAGAGCGACGCGCCCATCGAGAAGCTCGGCGACGGCGAGCTGCGGCGGCGGCGGGACCTGCTGTCGGGCGCGCGCAAGGAGAAGGAGGGCCTGGAGGGCGTCCTGGGCGCGCTCGCGGTCAAGAGCCTCGCGGCGGGCGGCAGCGGCGCGGGCGCGCCGGCGTCGACGGGCGCGACGGCATCGCCCGCGGACAAGGCGCATCTGTTTCGCGGCGGGTTGATGAACGGCGGCGGCGGCGGTGCGAACGGCGTCGGCTCCAAGCGGACTCTGGGCGCGCCAGCCGCGAAGGAGACGTCGCGCACCCGCGAGCTCGACAACACGGGCGTCGTGCAGCTCCAGCGCCAGCTCATGCGCGAGCAGGACGAGGACGTGGCCGACCTGAGCCACGCCGTCCGCCGCATGCGCGAGATGGGCGTCCAGATCAACGACGAGCTGCAGCTGCAGAACGAGATGCTGCGCATGCTGGACGACGACGTGGACCGCGTCGACAGCAAGGTCAGGGTGGCGAAGAAGAGGATCGATAAGATCAGGTAAAGGGGGGAAGGATGAAAGGAAGGATCGATGGAAGAAGGGGGTGGGGTGTTTTTTTTTTTTTTTTTTCCCTAGGAATAGATCGGTTGGAGGAGAGAGAGAGAGAGCATCTCGAGGCGGTGATGATGGCTTCAGGAAGGCTGAGAAGAAGAAAAAAACAAAAAGGATAAAAGGGAGGGAAAAGATGTGTTTTTTTGGGTTCGGCGGTAAGTTTTGGGGCTTTTCTTGTTGTTCTTTGAAAGGCTCTGTTGAGGGGGTTTGCCATCCCTCTCTCTCGCCCTCTCCCCTCTCTCTCTTTATTTCCTGCACATTGACACTGCATCCATGGTGTCGTTTCTCTTTCCCTTCATGCGTGAACTGACCTACATGGTTGGTTTGGGAGGGAATCGGCAATTACATAAGTAAGGACGTTGGAGTGAAGGTGTCTTATTATAAGTTCCTTAAGCGTTTCTCTCTCTCTCTATCTCTATCTTAGTTTTACTTTCGCTTACTTGCTCCCGTCTTCATCGTTCCATCGTTGTTCTATTTGGATTGAATATACCCCCTTTTTTCTTCTCCCCTGCTCTTGCGCGTATCTATTATTTTTGCTATTAACTATCCCGTGTACCGCCGTTAAGCTGTGGAGATATATGTAGGACAAGTACAGCGGGTTCCACACACACACACACACACACAATGTAGTAGGGGAAAAGAAAGGAGAAGAAGGGGTCGAAAGAATAAAGAATTCACTTACCGCTGATGGTGTCATTTATTACTACTATCTTTCAAATCTATCGCCGCCCCGTCCGGTTGAGTGGTGCTTACGCATGGTACACATACATACAATGTGATGAAATAAACATCTCCTCCAGCGCAATGATTGATTTCCCCTTGTAGAATCAATCCAGCATTATAAACATCTTTCCTCCAAGCTAGAAACTTTAGGTTCCTGCCGACATCTCAGAACTCATAACGGCAGCATCTAACACTGATAAAAGAGGAAGATAGTACGTGGGAAGAGGTAGAAAATAGAGGAGGCACGGGGACGACACGGAACAGGAGATCGCAGTGGTGCAAAGTCTCAATAACAGAAAGCAGCATCATGCGGAGATATACACACACACATACATACACACACGCATCATACACGCGTAGTAACACAAGAAGCAAGAAACCGAAGCAGACGAAGACAACAAGCACGCTCGCAAGCGTCCTCCCTTTTGAAGCAGAATCTCATCAACCCCATCCCATTTATTCATCCCACCCATGCACTTCTAAAAAAAAAAAAAGCGTCGGGTTGTATATACCCAGAGCAACGGGAAAAAAAAAAGGACTTTCCCTACCCACCACCCATTCAAGCCTCCAACAAATCCCATCCACATCCCTCCTCACCCCAAAGCGATAAAGAGAGAGCAAGAAAGAACCATGTACCAAGCATATCCACCCATTCGGTCGGTCGGTCGGTCAGTCCGTCAATCAACCAGTCCAGAGGTGGGGAGGGAAAAAAAATAATAATAAAGCGCCTCCTATACCGCGCGTCTAGCATGTCCATTCATTCCATTTGAAACCAAAAATGCCAAAGTAAAAACAATAAGAATCAGTGCTCTCCTTGCCCCGCATCCCCACCACCGCCACCATTCAGCGGCCCTAACCCATCCAACCCGCCCCCAAAGTCCGCCCCGATAGAACTCGCGTCGAACGCGAAATTGTACCCCGGCGCCCCGCCGAAAATGCCCGAGTCGTCGCCCAGCGCCGTCGGCGGGTCCATGTTGAACGGCATGAACCACGCGGCGCTGGGGTCGGCGAAGAAGCCGGCGGGAGAGGTGGCGGCGGCGGCGGCGGCGGCGGCGGCGGCGGGGTGGCTAGCAGGCTGGTGTTGTTGTTGTTGTTGTGGTTGCTGTTGATGCTGTTGCTGTTGCTGTTGCTGCTGCTGCTGCTGGCCCGAGGAAAGCGAGGCGTTGAAGGCGTTGACGTCGAGGGCGAAGGGCTCGTGGCGGTCCATGAATGTGGCGTAGCTCTGCAGCACCATCTGCCGGTCGAGCGCCGACATGGGGTGGTTGAGGCTCGAAAAGTCCGGGTCGCCGCCGCCGCCGCCGCCGTTGCCGAGGAAGTCGTATGCCTGCTGCGGGTTCTGGTGCAAGAAGGACGCCGCCGCCGCGGGGTCGAAGGCGGACGAGGAGGCCGAGGACGGCGCGTTGTCGAGGTTCTGCGGCATGTGCATGTGCGGGTGGTGGTCTAGTGGCGAGGAGAGTTGATGCGAGGAGTTGCCCTGCGCATTGGGAGACGTTGTTGATGCCGCCGCCGCCGCCGCCGCTGCTGCCGCGTTTCTCGACTTGTCCTGTTTCGTTTTCTTGCTACCTTTCTTCGCCTGCTCCGCCGTCTTGGAGGCCGGCGAGAGGCTGGCGAAGAATTCCTCGACGCTTTGCAAGTCTGACTTCTGGCCCAGAACGGCATCCGTGCCGGCCTCCTTCTTAACTTCGGCGGCTGGATCTTCGTAGTCTGTACGAGACACGCCGTGAGGGTACCGGTCAAACCAATCTCCGTACTGGAAGATGCTTGGTTGTCGACCATTGACAGCGGCGGGTCCACGGAGGGCGGCGTCTGCGTGTTGGCGATACATATCCTTCAGGTTTTCTGCGACGAAATGGAACATTCCCCAGTACTTCTTCAGCCTGCTCAAGAACTTGACGTTGTAAGCGAGGTATCGCTTTGAAGCAAGTTCCAGCTTCGGGTTCTTGGAAAATACGCCGCGGATGTGGACCGTACTTGACAAGAAAGCGCAGTATCCTGCAAAGGGGACAACAACATTGTAATTCAAGGCCTCGTTAACTAGAAGAGATATCTGGTTGGCGGAGTCAAGGGCTGCGTGAGCAGCTTCGGTGAGAAATTGGTGTGGCATGTCCTGAGGCGGCCGGCTGCCGGCGTGCGATGGCAGCGCGAAACGGTTGAGGAAGAGGATTATTTGGTGGTAAACGATGTGGAGAAAGATGAATTGGTTCGCGGTCTTTTCTGTGACGTGATTTTGTAGGGTTTCTTGCGTGTAGGCTAATCTCTCGGGCAGGGACGCCTTGAAATCGTATGCTGACTTTTTCAACTCCTGGAAGGTGGACTGTGGCGACCAGATAGGCACCCGCTCTTGCTCCTTCCCGCCCAGATTGTTGAACATGATGAGGCGACCCCAGATAGCAACCGCACGAACAAGGTATGCCACGACACCCATGTTCTCTTTTGCATCTGCCAACTGTCCAGCATCTTCTGCTACCGGACTCCTGACGTTGCCTTCGAGGTCTTCCGTCGGGCCGGGGATTTCCATCTGGAAGTAGTGCTCTCGTATTGGTAGTTGGATTTTGATGAACTGGCCGCTGACAAAGAGTGGGCGATCCGTGCCCGACGAGTTGAACCGGTCCATGAGGAAGCAAGACCACATTGTCCGCCGCCTTATTTCCCTGTCAGTGAAGCTCAGCTCCGTCCTGTCACCGTTCTCCTTGCCAAGTGGATCATGGTCCAGGTCTCTGTGCAGCTGTAGAGCGTATGCCATTCTCTGTGCCATGCCTCCGAACATCCAACTCCGCCCGCCTTGGCAGGTTCCAAACTCATGCAAGCCCAGCAGCAGGTATGTGATAAGTATCGTAATATTCGGGGTATCGTATCTCTTAAGCGCGATGTCTCGGGCTTTGCTGGCCCAGTGTTCGCCTCTCAGGAAGGCGGGCTCCGTTCGAATTTGAGGGTGTGTGGAGAAGCGCGCGGAAATAGCGCAGACGGCGAGGATCAACACAGGCGGCACCTGCCCCGCTGCTAGCCTACGCATGAAGCTTGGCTTGTGGAGCAAGGGGTAGCTCTGGCCATAGCAATAGTCGAAATAGACTTCGGATAAATGCTCTTGGATCTCCTTTGGAGGAAGACTCTCGAGGCCCTCGGTTAGCAAGCTGCTTTCGACATCCACGCCTCTTGGCGGTTGTGAACCCCGGCTCCCGTTTGGGTTTGGTGCTTTGGACTTTGACCACTCGTCCAGTTCTGCCCCGAATGCTTCGTCTGCTGGGCGTTTCTTGGCCGATGCGCTCTTGGGAGTCGCGCCCGGAAGCGGGGGCTTAACCACAGCTCTTGGGACCGCGTTGAGGGTGCTCAGGCTCTCCTTCGGGATGAGCTTGATGACGCGCTCCTCCATTCTTTTCAGGCGCTTGTCCAACATGGCCATGTAGTCGGTTCTGGGGGCTGCCTTGCGAGTGGTGACCTTGTACACGCACGGGATACGTGAACGCAAGCAATGCTTGCACGCAGGCTTCTCTCCAGAGCAACGGATCTTCTTTCGCCGGCAAGCGATGCAGGCCAGTGGCAATCTTTTCCGCTCTTTGCCAGCCTTCGTCTTCATCTCAGCCCACGACGGTTGGTGGTCCGAATCGCCGTCTTTCTTCTTGCCCCTGGGAGTGTCGTCTCCTCGGTAATCCCTATTGGGGCCCTCGGCAGTGGTCGAGCCGTCATCGCGGCCAAAGTCATCGCCAAAACCAGCTGAGGCCAAGCCGAAAGCGCTCTGGGGGCTAGTATCCGTATCCATACCGTCCATACTTGCGCCGCTCGCCATGCCGCCATTGGTAGGCATGCTGCTTATGCTCAGTTTTTGTTGCGGGCGCGTCGGACCCTGGGCATCAGACGCGCCTTCCGGCATCGAGGCCATCATCTGATTGCCGCGAGGATGGTTGGGGTTAAGGGAGCCGTGCGTGTAGTCGGGCATCATGGACGAGCCGGAGTTGGACATGCTCGAGGGCGATTGGGCGGCGTGCAGGAGGGCGTCGAGGCGTGGATTGTTGCGGCCCTCGCCGGGCATAACGTATTCAGTGAGGTTCAGCGGATCGTTGTTCTGGCGCTGGCTGTCGACGTCTGCTTGACCGTGAGAGTCCATGTTGGGGAAGTTTGGTGCTATCGCGGTCGCGCAGCGACAGGCATTCCCAGACGATGGCGCGTTCGGAGCGGCAGGCGGTGCGCTGGAGACAATGGATGGATGGGGATGCTACTGGTGGATGCAAGTGGACGGCGGGATCGCCCGGGTCATGGTGGTTGCGGGGAGGCGAGCAAGCTTCGGAGCCGATGGGATTTGCGTTTGGTGGTTGCGTAGGGAGGCCGAGTCGTGTGAGGATTGGGCGCGGACAAGGAGCGGGCGCGGTGTGGTCGGCCCAGTGGCGGAGATCGAATGCGGAGGGCTCTTGTGGGCGGTTGACGCAACAGCGCCGCACTTGGGGCTTGGTGGTGGGGCGGGCGTAAGCAGGGCTTGGGGCGTCAGGACGGGGGCAGACAGGCGGCGGCGCGCATGTCTCCTGGTAGCCTGGCAGCAGCAGTAGTTCAGGTGTGGGCAAAATGGACGGGCTGCTAGTGGTTGACCGAGGGAGAGTTTGAACCACAGCCAAGCGCTCGACGATCCCCACGCGCCGCTGCCCCACAGATTGGTAAAGCTTGACTAATTCGCTTCGGTCGAGGGCAGCGAGTCAGGCTCGTCAACCACATCCATCTACACAGTACACAGTACTCACTGCAGTGTCGTGCTCCATGCCGCAGCCACCAGCCCTAGCCCAGCGCCGGGGCCGCCCCGCCTCGAACGAGATTGCTGTTGCGCACACCCGAGCTCTAGAAGCCGCCTAGAAGCCGTCGCACCGCTGGGTTTGCGCAGAATCTCAGCCAGACGCGTGCGGGGGAGCAGGCGTCAGCAAGGAAACACCAGGCCGTGCGGCGGGCACTTTGGGGCCGGCCGATGCCAGGGAGGAGATCTCCTTCGTCAATCGCAGGGTCTGGTTCGGATCAAAGTTCCGCGCTCAAACATCCGCCTTCTCGTATCCTGCCTACTTTATCTGCTCTGGCCCTGGTCGTCGCGCATCCTCAGCCGCACACAATTTCGACCCCCCCCCGCCGGTTGGGTATCCCACACACCCCCATTGGATCGGCTGAAGGGAACTACCCGCTACGCATACAACTTTTCTGCAGCCATCCTTTGATTCAGGGATGCGACTGCTTGAAAGACTGTCCTGAATCCGGGAGATATTGCCTCGCAGCCTGCAACAGTTCGTGTAATGTACTGCAACTAAGAAATGAAGCTTGCGGCGATTGACCAATCTGCTCGGCTGGCGCGCGCTCTGGCTATCGTCCCCACGCGACAGCGACGGCTCGAGTGATAAGGATGGAGGCGAAACAAGGCAGCATATATTGAAAATGAGTAAGCCCGTCAAATGATTACTATTTCTTGATATACCCACGTGGCGTGCAACACTCGTGCGGCAAGGTCACCATCCAATCGTTCCTCAGGCCAGGCTTGTGGCTAAGTTCTTTCCCATACTGTACTAAAAAAAAAAAAAAAGTTGCTGTACTGGAGGACGTTGTTGAGTACCTTGCGCTCACCAGGTTCCAACTAAACATGCAGGGGCCCTGTCAACATGCTGCGGCTAGAACCCCTCGACTCACTAGTACTACAGGAGAGCAGTGACACAGCAACGTGGGGCCCCGCAGCAAAGGGTACGATAGGAACCGGAGCTCGGTCTCTTAGCAATCACCGAGGAAGCCTGGGCTGATGATAGGTTCGGGAAGCCCGAGCCACGCCCCAACCTCCAAGAATGCCTGTTGGAGAAGCAACGCGCAAAGGAAAAAAAGGGTTCTGGTGGTTGGTCCTGAAGGCAGCAGCAGCCCCGCAATCCAAGACCCCTTCGCCGCCGCCGCAACCTCCTCACCCACCACTTCCTACTCCACCACAAACCCACGCTCGCTCCCCAACGCCGTCACCTGCTCCGCCCGCCACTCGGCCATTGGCTTCTCCGGCACACTCCCGGGCGCCTCCATCCGCCTGCCCACCGCCATGACCAACTCGGCCACCCCGCCGCCGTTCGCAAACACGTACAGCTGCGCGAACGCGCTCTCGAACTCGAACGCAAACGCCTCGCCCGCCGGGATGAAGATGGTGTCGTCCGCCGCCAACCTGACCGACTCCGCCCCGCCGCCCACCCGGAAACCCACCCTCCCATGCACCACCACGAAGCAATGATGCACGCGCTCCCACTTCAGCATCCCTCCAACCTCCGAAAAGACGCTGCGCCGGTGCCCGTCGCCGCCCTCGAGCCCGACGACGGAGAACCGGCCGCCCGACTGCACCGTCGTGACCAGCGGCCGCGCCACCGTGCCCTCGAGGAGCCACTTGGGCCCGGCGTCGGCGCGCAGGAAGTACGGCTCCACGCCGTCCGGCAGACGCCGATCATCGTCGTCTCTCCCCCAGGGCTGGATCTCGACGGCCGGGTGGTCGCGGACGGGCACCATGTCGCACTTCTCGGCCGCCTCGATCAGTCTCGGGATGAGGACCGCGCGCGGGTCGCGCGGGTCGTCGACGGGGAAGAGCCCCGCGGCGGTGTTGGCGTACGGCTCGCCGACGATGCGGAAGAACTCCTCCCAGCCCCCCGGCACGATCAGGCCGACGAACTCGCTGTGGTCGCCGAGGATCTGGTATTGGTGGACGACGCCCTGGAAAGCGGTGGAAAAAAGGGGTTTTGCGGATCAGCAGCAATTTCAATCCCTTCTTCGCGCGGCCGCTTTCCGTGAGATTTCGTATAGGGAGGTAGTTATCTCAAAAAAAAAAAAAAGAAAAGAAAACAAAAAGAACTTACCGGCGGAACGCTGGCAAAGTCGCCCGGCCCCATGGTCCTCGCCGTGCCGGCCGCCCAGACGTTGACGCGCCCCTTCAGGCACAGGAAGACGTCGTGCGCCTCGCGGTGGTAGTGGAAGCCGATGGGCGCGCCGGCGGCCCCGCCCGTCGACACGACGGCGAAGGCCATGCCCGTCTCCCGCCCGGTCACGAGCAGGCGCATCACCGAGTTCGAGCACGGGATCACGAGCCGCTCGCCGCGGAAGAGCGAGACGACGTAGCTGGTCGCCGCGCCCGGCGGGCTGTCGACGTCCCGTATAATCCGCTTCTCGGTGGCTACTGTCATGATGGTTGTGGAAGTGTGTGTGTGTGTTTGTGGTGGAATTGGTGTGGTGGATGGGACGTTTTTTGTTTGGAAGCTATGATACCCGGTGGTGATGTGCAATCGTCCTTGATATATATATATATATATTTGTTTTAGCTAGCTAGCCATCTCGGCACCTCCGCAGGGCTAGGCCTTTAGCGTCGCTCATGGCGTCCACCCTTGATTGGGGAACTTCCGGGAGGGCGGGAGTGTTCCACGTTCCCCGAGTGGGGGGAATGTTTCTGTGTCGGCCGAGAGAACAAGGGCTACGGTCTTATAGCTGGTTTGATGGCTGGTGGGTGGGAGCGGGGGCCTGGAAATGCGGTCCGGACAGGGATTTCTTTTTTTGCGGGGATTAGCAAGCCCAAGAGCGGAGCTCGGTACATGGCCATTTGCCGAAGTGCCGAGCACTTATACGTGGACCATCGTCGTGCGGTGTTGGAGAGTTTTGGTTGTTACCCTTTCCGGTTCTTTCATTGCTCGAAGATGGACCGTGTCCTCTCAATGCACGATGCCTACCCGGCGCTGGTGGGAGTCTTGGCTTGTAGCGCCGTGTTAACCGGCCATATCCGTTCTTTGAACTGTCTCGTCATACTATAAACCATTGCTTCTTCGACCACCTAGATAGGTATTTCGTAGGCGTACGGTTGATATAGCGGAGGCTAGTTCAAACGGTAGGCCCCCAACTTCAGACGGACAAGTGGGCTCGCCAATGAGAACTCTCCAGCAGGCGCCATGAGATTGTCACTGAGCACTTCGCTAACTCAGGTAGGGCTGTAAAGTTTCATCCCCCTTGGTTGAAGCTCGTGGAAGAGATGTGAAGGGACTAGAAGGAACAAAGGGGAGAAAGAGCATTGGTGAGTATTTTCTATGGATCTGTCTACACGTCCTATGATTAAGACAAATGGGTGCGAAGTGGCGACAGACGACGTTATGCAACACTCAGCCCGCCCCTATGCGGCGTCTCGCGCAAGTAAATCACACGAACAAGAATGGCTGTCCCCGTTTTCCACCACAGCGAATGTCCCACGTGCGAACCTATCATCGGTGAAGACCTCACCCGCCCCCCAGTTTACTCAATTCAACCAATACCCATTTGCAGCGTAATGAGCGGCTAGCTCAATCGCATGGTTAATAGTGGCCTCTATCGCACCGTCCTGCTTGATAATACTTTCCTGCAGTTCGTCCCTCTGGACGCGCTGTTCAGCTAACACCTCCAGCGTGCGGGTTAGGAATTCCTCCGGCTGGCCTAGCATTGTGATGGCGTATATGACGTCGAAGTCGAGCGGTGAAGTGGGCAGGTTCTTGCCATACGGCGCCGGCCAATGCATTCTGTGCTTGATCCGCGCCGTTCTGGTAAGAAAGGCGGCTTCGTCGCCCAGGAGCGCCCGTTCGTCGTTCAAAGCCTGGAGGAATGAATTGTTAGCTGTGTTTGTTTGCATTGCCCCTGTCGTAACTTATCTGCACAGAAGGTGAATTGGTTGGGGGTGGGTGGGAAGAGGAGGGAAAGCGACGTGCGACGCACCTCCGCGACGGCAGCGTCATTTCTGAGCTCATTGTGTCTGTTCCTCACGGAGAGCACGCTCTCCCGGTCGGGTACCCGGTTGCTCATCATGCCTTCGATGATTAGTTGTAGGGCGTCGGCGATGCTCTTCTTTCTCCGCAGGTTGGCAATCTGCTCCGTTGCGATGTTGGCGTTGTTTTGGAGGCGCCGGTTGGTCCAATCCTGCATCTCGCGCAGGAGCTCATCCTTGGATTCCGTGCCCAGATAGTCATTGACGAGACCGCTCATCTTCCAGATCCTGACTCGTTCCCTGAGTAAGGTGACGAGGGCGTTGTTGGTCATGTTGTTGGCCATGTTGTTGGCCATGTTGTTGTTGTTTGGCTTGCTTTTGTTGTTTGGCTTGCCTTTGTTGTTAGCCTTGCCGTTGTTGTTAGATAATTGCATGGATGCTGACTTGGATGCGATAAAATAACGTTATCAATGGTCGTAATGTTTGAAGTGGATGTACGGTCGATGAGGAACGAGGGAGGTTCCAAAGCGCTTTGTTATATGCGTCGGCTGCAGTCATGGAGAAGCAAGCGAAAGGCACGTTCAGGGCTCGTAGCAGGCGCGATTGTTGCGAGCCGGGTTGGGAGCGAGGTAGTCGCCAGGAGACCATCACAGGCACGAATGCCACTGCCAGATTTGCGGCGCGAGACAGCTGTTGTCAAGAGCTGAGCAGAAGCACGCATCGATTGCGAGTGGCGGGTAGTCTTTGTCGTTCGTCCAAAACTCCGTGGTATCCATCATCAGCAGACGCTCGTACTGACGCATCAGTTTCCGACTTCGAATCCAAATCGGCCCACCAGGCCATACGCATACGTAGCAATACAATACAGCGCACATGTGAAATGTATCTTCATGTCCGTTTCCTGTTTACGTATATTCAATGCATCGTCAATCCACCGGCAACCCAAACCCGTCATTTTCAACCACCTTTTTGGAGCCCCCCTCATTACCAATGCCACACCCCATCATCCCATGATAAGACTTTTCTGACCAGCACGCATCCCTATCTCTTGCCCTTTAGGATTGAGAAAAAAAAAAAAAAAAGAGGCCAGACACCCAACCCAGAGGTCTCACTGATCATAAACCCCAAACAATGGCACCGCCGAATCGCTAATCCCCTGCACCGACACTTCCCCGCCCAGCCGCGGACTCGCCACCGCTGGAGTGTTGCTCGGCCACGCCCACAACGCGTCGAAGTCGATGTGCTCCTCGGCGCCCGACGAGCCACCATCTTCGCTCCTGATGCTGGGGATGCCGCCCATGCTGTCCAGCGCGTTCAGATCGAGCAGATTGGATAACGAGAGGTTGCGGGATAGCGTCGGGGGCGCGCCGCCGGAGAAAGTGCTGCCCGCAGGAGAAGCTGCCATGGTGCCGCGCGGCGTTCCTGCGCCGGAGGGAGGTGCGATTGCTTGCTGAGGCGTTGGTGGGCCCATGGGTGCTATGGCGGTGGGGCTGAGGAGTGAGGCGGTGGAAAGCTGAGGTGCGTGTTGCGCCGAAATGTGGGCTTGAGAGAGGTCGGGTGGCGTTCCCTGCTGGCCGATGGCACCTGAGAAGTCTTGCTGTTGCATGAAGGATTGTTGGTGTTGTTGATGTTCTGAAGACACCAGGGGGCGAGGCACTGGCCCAGGGAACTGCTGCGGGGGGGTAGGTTGATTGAGTGAACCCATGAGATTGGGTTGAGGTTGCTGCAGTCGGCGTCGACGGCCGCGTTGCTGATTGACTACTTCCCTGAAGGCCTCAAGGATGTGGTACAACCGCGAAGCTTGTTGATCGCATTCTGCGCAGTACATCATAATGTTGGTGCCGTTAGCAATGCACTGATCAGCCTCTCTGCTGACGTACAGACCGGCGAACTCGTTGGCGAGGAGAACCAGCGTCGCAGCGAAGAGGAAGTACATCACAGCAGGATTGCTCCGCGGCAGATAACCAGCTTCGTATGCGGCTTGAACCAGGACGATGCTGTGTGATGAAGCAATGACGCATGCCTCACTGAATTTCTCCATACGAGGATATTTGTGGCGCTGGTGCCCATTCGACGGTTGGTGTCCCATCTCTTTCTGCGTCTCGGCGTTCAAGATGTACAGAAAGAACGGCCGGGTGAGAAGGATGATGCTGTGGCAGTAGAAGAGGTTGACGTGGAGTATGGCAATTCCCTGGCTAGGACAGGCAGACGGCGCCTGCCGCCAATGCAGTTGAGGTGCCAAAGCCTTGGGCCAGAGTTTGCACACATCGGCTATTTCCTGAGCCAGGCGAGTGCTGATTTTCCGCTGTTGGTAGACTTCCTTGAGTATCCTTCCAATGACTGAACAGCTTCGCACGGCGGCTTCGAGTGCGCTAGCGTTAGTTTTGCCTTGGTTGATAGTAGTTTGGAAAGCCGAGTCGAAGCCGAAAGCATCGTGCTCCTCGGGTTGTGCTGGGCGCAAAGTGTCGCCGCTGCAATCGTCCTCGGAAATCGCAACGGGTCTACCGAGGGAGAAAGATAGGAATCGATCCATGACAAAGAGCGAGCGCCATAAGTTTCGCCTTGCTGCTTGTTCATCTTGACCAAATATTACCATAGTCTCTTCCCGGTGGAGTCCGAGGGCGTAAGCGGACCTCACAGCCATGCCTTGGGAAAGTCAGCTTTAGGGCGACAGGTTATCAGTTGTTCCGCAATGGAGTCACATACCGAGCAGAGCGAAGGACGTGTTTCGTTTTGACTTTACCAGCATGTAATATGACATCAACAGCAGGGCCTGGACGGACCAGAAGTCGGCATCCTCAAACCCGTGTAGAGGGTCGTTCAAACTCTTGGCATTCATGTAGAAAACCTCGGCCCTATCAGGATGGTCCCTGTGGAGCTTTTCAATGATAGCTGCGTCCGGGGTGTCGGGACGAGGAGTCGCTAGCATGAGTCCAATCGCGAAAACAAGGTTCAAGAGACACAGCCACGGTGGTTCGGTAGTAAGTGGGTCGGAGTAGCAGCGCTCTAAAGCGGCAGTAAAGGCATGTCGCTCGAATACTTGGAGAAAGCCATGCGTGTTTACGAAAAAGGACTCGACCAAGATATAAGCAGTCCTCTTATCCGGTAACAGATGGGTATGTCTCATCGTTGCGGGCAAAGAAAAGGGGATTTCGGTGATCTTGTGTCTCCGTGGATCTGTAGTAAATGCCGACGGTCCAGCAACATTTTCCACCATCATCCGGAGGAGTTGAAGGAATGATAGCGACGCGGCATCCCCGACGTAGAGCAACCTTCCTGTGGGATCCTGGAGCATTCTCATCTGCGAATAGATGACGGCTTCTTCTTCATTGCCATCCGTGCTTGCCGTGTTCGATGCAGCATGCGGCTTGTGTGGTTCTTCTACTCTTGTTGCAAAATGCTGAAGAGATCTTGCGGCGGCCTCGGCAGCTTCAAGTGCATCAGGCTCAAAGGTTGGAGCTACCGATTCGAGAGGCTTGGAAGACGCATGGTTCGATCGCTTCTTGGGCTTTTGCACATGGAAGTTTGCCCCAGGCTGCTGTGGCGATGGCGCAGACGCCTTCGGAAGGGTTGGCGAGCTTTTATGATTGCCGTTCACACCAACTTGGTCCTGATGGGCCTCGCCAGCACGACCGGGACGGGCTGAAGAACTTGCCGCGCCATTTTCTATTTGAACCTTCTTGGTAGGCGGGCCGTCTTCCGGCTGGTCCTCCCGGTCGAGGTATATGCAAGTAAACTTGCGCTACAGGTGGCACATGAGTGAGGTGGAATTCCCCGCGGGGGCGTGAGTGGAGTACCTTTTCGCATGTGTTGCAAGGGTAGAGGCCGTTACACTACAGCGGCAGTCAGCAAGGACGATCTCGATGATGCCATGGCCAGCGGAGGGTCGATGCCACGTGGTGGTCGAGTGGCGGCATGGCGGCGGCGGGCTAGTGTCTATGTACGCAGCATTCACACAATGACATGACACAAATGACATCAGGTGAGCGAACACGCATCGCGACGCGTGCGGACGGCTGGGCTAGTGCAGGCTGGGATGGGGGATGGGCATCTCGGGGGACGGGAAAGCATGGAGAAAGGCCCACGGCACTTGGCGGGTGAGACGGCAGTGCAGTTGGAGCACACGGAGATCTGGGGGCGGAGGCGGAGGCGGAAGAGTGTGGCGATGTCTGAGAGAGCTGGCTCACCTTCTGCTTCCGGCGTTTGCAGACCTCGCAGGCCTGGGCAGTCCGCTGGCGCTGCTCAGGCGGTACCTTTGGGCGCGTCATGTCGGCGGAGGCGCTGGTGCTGGGCAATTGCCGGCGGTCGATGTCATGCCGTGGTGGATCTCGGATAGGAGCTGTGGTGAGGAGCAAAGCCGCACCAGTCGCGTCGGATGCTGGCACGGCTGCCGACACCGTGCTGCACCCCGCCGCGGGGCCCAGCTGGTCGACTGCGCGCGCGCGCCGCGGCCCGAGCTCGTTCCGCGGAGTGCACGCCTGGCCGCGGCTGGTTGCGGGCTTCGGTCGGAGCTTGCAGCGCTGGTGTTGGGCTCTTGGCTCGCTGCTGTCGGGTGCCGCACCGCCGCAGCTCAGCCCTACCCGTCCACCAGCGCCGTCGCCGCTGCCAGGCGGCCAACTCCGTCCATTGAACCACCATGGCGCCCTCTTATATACCCGCCGCCGTTGCTGCGGCCCCTCGGATCTGGGAGCCCACTCGACCGGACTACCTCCTCTCCTCTCCCGCCGCAGACCCTATCTTCGCCACCTATACCTCGCGCCTGCTCTCGATTGCGCCCTGCACCACCAAGAACCTGAGAAATGGCCGTCGTGAATGGAGTGTGCAGACCGGAAGGCAACAATGGACAGCCGAAGGACGCCTACTCCATGGAAGCTGAGACGAGAAAGTCTCTCGCAAGCCTGCTCCAGCTTGCAAAGACCCAGGTCCCCGCCGAGTGCAGAGATGTGATCGAGAAGGCTACTTTTACCACCGACAACACCGGAAGCCCGTACTTCCCGTGTCCCTTTAAGGAGACCGAGGCTACGTCGGCCTTGAAGGCCGTTGAGGCGGGCATGGCCGCCGCCATTGCCAACCTGATCTACGGCGAGAAGGACAGGAAAATCACCGTCGATCTCGACCGCGCCTCCTCTTTCCTTTTCTCCGCATACCTCTCGACCGTGGCTGGCATGAACAAGGCGCATCCGGACGTGAAGTCGAAGCTGAAAGGTCAGCCCTCCTTCGAGCTGCACAATTGCCATTAGCTTACACAGTGTAGACACCGATCTCCTCCAAGCGCAATCCATCCTCTACCGAAGACTATCCGCGAATCTATACGAGACCAAGAACCCGGGCGAATATTTCCACCTTCACGGTTCCCTCGAGGCAACAACCGCCTTGAACATGGTTGGCTTGGAAGGACACAGACCCGATATGACGGATTATAAGGAGTGCATCAAGCTCATAGAAAGCCACGTCAAGCAATTTACTGCGGAAGAGCTGGAGAAGATGAACGCGGAAAAGAAGCAAGCTGGCGTAACGGCTTTGAAGTGGGCGGAGTTCAAAGAGACGAATCACGTAAGGCGGTCCGGTCGGCTGGGAGGGTGCCGGGCATGGGCTAACAAACATTATAGGGCAAGACGCTGCTGCAGGAACCCCCGTGGAGAGTCGAGCAGATCGAGTCGGATTCCCCGCCGGTGCCCTTCCCCGGCCTTTCCACCGCGGCACCAAAGCCTCAAGTTCTTGCTGGTATCAAGGTTTTGGAGCTCTGCAGAATTATCGCAGGTCCGGCAATGGGTCGAGGCCTGTCCGAATACGGCGCAGACGTGATTAAGGTCACTGCGCCGACCCTCCCCGACGTTCCCTTCTTCCAGGTTGACGGAAACTTGGGTAAGCACACGGCGGACCTGAACTTGAAGAAGGCCGAGGACCGCAAGGTGTTCGAGGAACTTCTCGAATCTGCCGATGTTATTTTGGACGGCTACCGGCCCGGTTCGCTTGAGCGTCTTGGATACGGACCGAAGCAGCTGGTAGAGCTCACGCAGAGGCGCAAGCGAGGCATCGTTTACGTGGCCGAGGACTGCTTCGGGCACGTTGGCGAGTGGGCAGGCAGGCCAGGATGGCAACAGATTGCGGACTGTGTGACTGGCATTGCATGGGCGCAGGGCGAGTCCATGGGTCTCAACGAGCCGGTTGTTCCTCCATTCCCCATGAGCGACTACGGCACTGGGTGCATGGGCACCATCGCCGCGCTCGTCGGGTTGTACAAGCGCGCCAAGCACGGCGGATCCTACCATGGAACAACTTCGCTCTGCCAGTACGATATCTTCCTCCTGCAACAGGGCCTCTATTCGAAGGAGTTGATGGAGACTCTCCGGAAGGTGCACGACCCGGCATTCTTTGAGCTGAGGCATTACGACTCGGTGGACGAAGTCGGCAAGCGCGCGCTGAAGACGATGAGGCTCACGCACCCCGAACTGTTCGAGAGCAAGCATCTTTTCGAGAGCTACAGCAAGGGGTTCGATGCGCCTGTCAAATTCGTCAGGCCGGTGTCGGAAGTTGAGGGCACGTGGAATGGCTTTTTGCGCCAATCAAGGCCAAACGGATTTGACACGCCAACGTGGCAGGACTGGGAGGTTGACGAGGAAATGCTGAAGTGCTGAGTGCATTCCGGATGGTGGCCTGCATGTCTGGGACGAAGGCGTTTATTCCATAATAGTAATGTCGTCTGCGGTGCTACATAGTACAAATGCAAATGTGAACGAAGCGACCAAAGGCCAGGCCGAAGCTGAGAGTATGACCAAGTGTTTCAACAACGGGGCCAGACTGTCGACCGATCTTCATGGATGGTGGACATTATTGGCCGGGGCCCGCACGGAAAGCACCGATTGGGCGATTGGATCCATGGATGTTTTTGCTTGATGTCACAGCGCGGGGAGTGAGCATCGACGGGCCGACCAGCAGCGATCGCGGTGCTGGCGATGGACCTGCGCAAATCATGCTACCCGACACCAACACTCCGCCCTCGCCCTCACTCCTCCGTCCCGACGTCCGCCAGCCCGTCTCTCTCCCTCCGCAGCTTCACATCTGGCATGGGGCTTGTGCGACTCGGCGCCCGCAGCAGACAGTAGCTCCAAACGGCCACGTATTTGGACATGGCCAGCATCCAACAGCTCTCGCCAGCCCACTGCGTGCTGCTTGCAACCCACTATGCCGCCGAGTCCCACGTCGATGCCCTGCGCTCCCTATCGCTAGCGAGACCCGATGCCTTCTCCCCGGAGACGCTGTTGCGCGTCTTGCTCACCTTCCTGCCCGAGAGCGCCGAGCCACCGACCTACAACACCTACGCCCAAGAGGTCGCCTCGCGCTTCTACACGCAGCAGCGCCCCCAGATCCATGTCGATCCCACTCCCGTGAAAGAGCTTTCCGATTCGCAGGCCCAGAAGCGCGTCAAAAAGCTCGACCTACTTCCTCTAGCACACGCGTCGTGCGCCGACCTTGACGCCGACCTCCTCACGCTTTTCCTCATACACCGCGCATATCGCATAGACGCAGAGACCGGCCTGCTTGCGCTGGTTCCGCCACTGGTTGATCCCTTCCTCGACCACTCCCAGCACCTGCGCGCATGGTTCATCTCAACCGTCCTTCCGCTCCTCCGGCTGGATTTCGAATACTACCCGCACGACAGCTCTGCGACATCGCTAGAGAAATTTGGAGACATTCAGGGTCCGACCGGTGTGGAATTTTTGGTGCGGAAAGCGGAGGAAGCAAGCGTCGGGTCAGATGGCGAGGACACAACAATAGCCAGGGACATCAAGGGCATCGTGGGCCCGTGGATGTACGGCTTTGACCAAAGAAAGAGTCGGAAAGTGCACGCGATTGCGCGCCGTCGCTCGTCCGTCGCTTCAGTCGCGGAGCAGATCCACCAGGGCGATAACGCTGCGCCGGGGGCTACGAAGAACCATCATGACTGGGAACATGTCTATGCGTGGATGGTGCGCAAAGCACCGCGACGGTTTGATCTCATTAGCAGTGTCGTGGAATACTGGGATGGGCCAGGAGATGTTGACCTTGGCGGATACGAGGATCCGAGCCGCCAGGATGGTCTGGACGAAGAACTCCAGAGTCACCTGGAAAGGCGGTATGCTCAGACGGTCTTTGCTGCCGTCTATTCTGTCGAGGACGACAGCAAGGCCATGATTGAAGCTACCCACGGCGTTCTCGTGCGCTTGTCTCAGATCCTGGACTTCGTTCCTCCTCCGGATCTAGCCTCAAGCGTGGAAATGTTACCCAAGATCGATGGCCACACAAGCGTTCTCCACGGAACTACACCTGCCATTCTGCAGCCTGATACCCTTCTTAACGTCGACCATCCATTGACTGTCCCTACAGTAGAGACGTTTGGTCTTCTTCAAATATTCGTGTACTCTGCCTACCTTCTAGCCGACCTGGGACATCCGATAGCTATAAACAACTTGGCCAAGTTCCGCTTCCATTCCGATGAGGATGATCAACTCCAGCTGGTCACCAAAATCCTCAAGAGCCTCGTCAACAGGCCCAAATCGGACGAAGAAATGTGGAAATCAGCCCGCAACAAACTCCTCTGGCTCTGGAATTGGGGCATGGATCCGACAGAGGAGCACGCCGCGAACGGCCCTGGTGTCTTGGGGAAAATCGCGAGGTTCTCGTTGGAAGAGGTGATACTGACATCACTTCTTACGGATGGTCAACTCCAGCTAGCCATGGACATCTATCTACCGGACGAGCGAAGGCGTGACTATTTGCAAGACCAGGACATCGAAGAATGCGTTCTCCGCCAGGTCATGCAATACTACGACAACGCAAGCAACGGCAATGTCACTCGTGGAGGTATGAAGAAAGCCTTAGATATCATGACCGCCTTCCAACCCTATTTTTCGGACTCGCCCGCCTTTCTCGCAACAGAAGCTCTGCTCGCTGCTACCCATTCCTTGTCGTTTTATTCTTTGACGCTTCAACATGGCGTCCCTTTCCTACCAGTCAACATCAGGATCAGCGAGGATCCTATCTCTCTGATTTCGAAGGTTTTGGAGCAGAATCCAAGGAGTTACTCCAAGCTCGACGACTTGGTCACCATTGGGCAGAATTTGGTGGCTGCACGGACGCTAGAGAGAGACGGTCCCCTGATCGACGAGCCAGAGTTCGATACAGAAGAGCGCAAAAGGGCTGCTTCGCGCCGTGTCATGGGCATGGCGATCGAGGCAGCGCTAGCCGAGGACGACTTCGAAACGGCTTATTCCTTTGTCGTCAACCGCCTTAACCCCTCATTTGATCCGATCGCATCTGGGGACTCCTCAGACACCAAGCATCAGGTAGACGACATATCCTGGAGAGCCGCGTATCTGGCCGGACGTCATCGTAGCCCCAATAGCTCCCTAGCTTCGTCACAGGCCACGGTGGCTGGCTCACCTGCTCTCCGTCGCTTGGAGCAGCGCATGGAGCTGCTCTCCCAAGCATTGCTTCTGGCTCCGCCCTCGTCGGTGCCTGAAGTGCTGACGGCATGGCGCCGCTGTGAAGAGGAGATGGCGGCCCTCTTGGCACAAGAAACGGAAGAAGAAGAGCAGTTCAACGATCACGCCGACCGCAGGGCCCCCGGAGCCTTCCCTACCCAGGCAACCTATGTCCAGCCTCGCAGAGAGGTCGGGCGAAACGCGACAGAAGAAGCGCCGATAGGACTCTTCGACGTGGCACGAGGCGCTGCGGCGGCGTTCAGCAAATCGGCGTTCCCATTGCGTGCCGGGGCTACCAGCCGTACAAGCCAGAGCGGCGGCGGCCAGGAGAGCAGCAGGTCCTCCCTCGACGCGTCGCGGAACCTGTCGATTGCGGATAGTGATCCGGGTAGCGGTGAGGAAGGTAGGGTGAGGAAGAGAGACATGGTGACTAATGCGGTGACGGGTGGGCTGGCTTCCGGACTCGGCTGGGTGCTGGGTAAGTCTTTCTCCCTCCTTGTTCGATGCATGCTAACTTCTTTGCAGGTGCCACGCCGAATCAGCCAGGGAATAAGTGACGACGTGCTCATGCAAGCTGATACCAAGTGGTGACTTTAGATGCGCGGGTGTCTACCAACACCTGATTACCAGTAACGAAAACATGTAATGTTGTGAGAGCAAGCAAATGAATTCAATGCGACTACTGTTGGAAGGACGAGGTTGGTTTAGGAATCCACCGACCAATGGTATTCTCATGCACCTACAGTGGTACGTGAATGCTTCCAACATGTCCGAAACTCCTTTTGACGGAGCCTTGATCGGGTAGGGGGATGATGGATGCGTGTTGCGTGATGCTTCCTCGCCCGCAGCTGCCCGCCTGGCTCCTGTGCCCGCATCCGATGGTCGACGTGGGCATCGGAAGCTGACTAATGGATTGACGCGGACCTCCGCTCCTCGCGCGGGAGACGCGCGCGTGGGCCGAGGGTGCGTTTCTATCTGCCTAATTTTTGGCTCTGGCCATTCGGATGCCTTAGCCTTGCGTATGACGTCGGACGGTATCGCTCGACGACTTTTTGAGCTCCTCGGTCCTTCATTGCTGAGCGAAACGTGTCCAACACCACCATTTCCCACCCATCTCAAACCCCGCGCCGACGTCACCACCCGAGACAACCGGAATCTCGCTACAACGTCGGTTCTGTCTCGATCATCGACAACAGGTCTGTGCCGCTGCCACACACGCTCTCTCGCCACATTGTCTGTCCACGTCCTTACCGGGAAGAAGACAGCAAGAGTGAATCTCGTCGCAGAAGAGCACGGAAGGAAAGAAAAGCAACGAAAAGAAAAATGGCGCACTCCTACGCATCCGAGTTCCCGGCCGGCATCGACTTCGACCCGGCCTACAAGCAGTTCTTCGAGGACTTTTACGCCACCTCGGACACGCCCGGCGCGCACGACAAGTACGCCGACAACTTCACCGACGACGCGACGTTGATCATGGCGTCCAAGACGGCAAAGGGCAGGGACGGTGCGTTTTGACCTTTTTCCTTCTTCTTTCCCCCACCCCCCTTCTTCCCATTTTCCGCTGGCGGCTTGGCGCTAGACGCAGGACTTCTTCGGTTTGCCGGATGTTAACGTATTGTATCGTATTGTACACGTTACAGAAATCATCGCCCTCCGCCACGGCATGTGGGAGAAGGTCGCCGCGCGCACGCACTCGCCGCTCAAGATCTTCCCCGCCGGCGCCGCGGGCGCGGACGAGGTCATGCTGCACGGCGTCGTCGCGTACACGCTCAAGAGCGGCCAGCGGGCCAGCGTCGACTGGGCCGCGCGCGCGAACCTGGTCAAGGGCGACGACGGGAAGGTCAGGATGCGGTTTTATCAGGTCTATTTGGTGGGTTGTGCTGTCCACCTTTTTTTTTTTTTTTTTTTTCGTCCTTTCCCTTCCTTCCTCCCTCCCTCTCCCACCCCTTTCTCTGTCTTTTGGAAGCGGTTGAGGTTCGTTCGAGCTGTGTAGAGGTTTGGGGTGCTGACTGGCCGGTTGCGTTTAGGATACTGCGGCGCAGCAGGCTGCGAAATAGGTGTTTAGGGCTTCTCAAGTCGAAGGCAAAGGAGGGGAGGGGAGAAGAGAAGGGAATCTTGTTGCGGAAGAAGAAAAAGAGAAAAGGCTGGACTGACCTCTCTTCCTTTGCACTCTAAAATCCAACATCCATCGTATATCATCTCAACCTTCTTGAATTTCTGTTCGCCGCATCGGTTCAATGGGTTCCCCCACCAAACGACCTCTTCTCTTTGCGCGCGACAAAACCCTCGAACTCGCCCGGCCCGGCTCAGTCGCATCCATCAGGTGGACCCGCAAGCGATCTTTCCGAGTTTGCGTATAGGAACTTGCCGCCGTCTCCCACAATCGGTCGATGCGAGAGATTCACGATAAGGGGGAGGGGGGAGGTCTGCTCCTTAATTTTGTACAGACTTACCGGACCTAACAAACCACTTGATGAAACAAGATTGTCATTTCATGCACGAGGAGACCACCCGCCACCCCCCTAATCAATGGACCGTGCTTCAAACACCGCTCTGACTTCGGCCTTCCACTTTCGAGAGATACGGAAATATGTCGAGTCGCTTGCGGAGAGGAAAACAGAAGGAAGGGGGGGAGTCGACTACTGCGATACGAATACTGCGATACGAATACGGGCGAACGTGATGCGTAGGAAGAGAGGGGCGTACGGTTGGCCGCAACGATGCTGCCATCTCGACGTCGCGGTGAAGTCATGACGGAAAAACCATCCGAGACATCACCTTTGTCCTGTGCTGACGCTGAACGGCAAGGAGAAAAATTCTGATTTGCCATGTACAACGTCTACGAAGAAGCGGAGATCTTTGTCTTTTATCTTACAAGCAACCAGTACCAAGTGCATGGAATGCGAGACACCACCGAAAACAGTAACAGAGATCTTTCCAGTATATATGCTTCTCCTCTATACAAACAAAGGAAATAAAAAACTATGCAGCTACGAGTCTATCTAAAGCTCAAACGAAAACGAAACCCTAAGATGATACAAGAATGGACAGTACGGCCAAATCGAACACGCACAAAGATGGGTATCATTCGCGGAGAACCAGGTAACTTTGGAAAAGCAAGCAAATCCCCCAACAAATGAGAACCGAGCCAACAAGGGTTTGTGACTAGCGAGTGACAGCGCCGATATATGCAAGATGATGCTGGATGATTCTCAACGTGGTCCCTTAGACCAAGACGTACAGGGCGCACATCATGGACAGACCAAGAACCATGGAGCACCAGAAGAGGACGTTCTACAATGGGTTAGCTTGACACTATAACCGACTTGTCGAATTGGCTTACGTTGAGGAGAGTCCGGCCTCTGACGGGCTTGCTCCGCTGCACCGCAATGATGGGAATCTGAAGCATCATGGCGAAAGCTCCGTAGCCACGCAGCTTCTTGGTAATGCAGCCCATGACAAGCTCGTGAGCGGCGGCGCTGATGAGGAAAGTGATGACTGTGGCGGTCGAGCGAGAGAACTTGTGGCGGGAGGCGGAGTAGACGTGACGGCGGAGGAACTGGTGAACGGGGATGTTCCATTCACGCGAGAACTCAAGCCAGTCACAGCTGTTCCACCAGTCAGAGTAGAAATGGCGGTCCGCAAAGCCTGTTCAGTGTTAGCAATCGAGGCAACATCTCAGATGGAAAAGCAGGCTTACACGTCATTTCGGCAAAAGCGCCGAGGGCGTACTCGAAGATGACGAGGAAAACAAGTAGGAAGATGGCAGTAAAGGGAAACAGCAGCCTGCTAATGGTCTCGAGCACGATAGTGGTACGGCCTCCAAAGGAGCCGGGAAGTTCAAGCTCTGCGGCGGCAATGTCCAGCGCGGGCATGACGTATGCCTCAGTGATGAAAGTCAGAAGGAAGATGCAGCCGAACACAGCCAATGTCTTGTAGGCCAGTTCGGATTTCCTAATGCGGTCGGTACGGGGGTACTCGAGCTCGTAGCAAAGCGTGGGGCAGAAAAGATAGTCGATGTAGTTCGCGAGCGTCAGGTTCTTGGGATAGGCGACGTTACCAAGCGGCGAAACAAGCTCACGCGCGAGATCGTCACGCAATTGTGCGAGGGAGTCGTCGTTGCCCCGGAGCGCGTCTTCTTTCTCATCCTCGGGCGTGAGCTGGTTGAGGGGGGTTTGCGCGGTGGGATACTTCCTGGCGGCCGCCATTGAGGCAGTCTCGGGATGGTCGAGCTCCTCGAGGCGGTGCCTTGTCTCGCTAAGGTGGCCGTTGTAGAAGGCATACGAGTGCATCTTCATGTACATGACAAGATAGTGCAGGATGAAAAAGACCTGGGCGGTCCAGGTCCAGCCACGAAGGAAGGGCCACAGAGTCCAGAAGGTCACCCATACACCCTGGTATATGCTCTGGACCAGCATTCCGTTCTTGCCCCAGCGCAGGTCCGGCGCGCCACCGTCGTAGAGCTTGTGGAGAGGCAGGCTAATGGCCGTCGAAGCGCACATGATCAGGTCGCTCAGGCCCATTTCCCAAATGTTGGCGGTAAAGGTGTTCCATTGGCGAATCGAAAGCGGATAGCCCGTTTCCTTGTAGTGGCCCACCATGTTCGAGAAGACCATGATGGCGAGGCCAACCCAGAACAGCACGAAGAAGCCGCGGAAGTCACGGTACTCGCTTTGAGGATCGAAGTGCGAGACACGGGCGGCATAGTCGATGGTGGGGAAGATGCGCCGCTTCTGCTCGGCGCGAATCTGCTTGCGGGCAGTGGAGGTGGCGTGCACCGAAGGGGGCGCGTCAGGAGGAACAGGTGTCGACCGGCCGCTGTTGCAATCGTGTTAACTTGGGTCCCCTTTTCGGGCGAGAGCCACGACTTGCCTGGAGAGGCCCGAGGGCGGAGCGTCGTCGTGGAGGGTACGCAGCAACTGGGGATTCTCGGGCTTCCTGGCGCGCGGCTGGGCAATTTCTGGCATCGCACCGCCATTGGCGGCGGCGGGCTCAAAGGAAGTGGTGGTGGACATCACGGTGGATCTCCGCGACGCCCGCGGACTGGCGCAACCGGATCGAGGGTGGGAGAAGGGCGGTGCGGTCGGCGAGAGAGGGCGCGGAAGAGCTCAGCAGCTCCAGGCAGGCGTTGGGGGAGTGGGCGATATATGGAGGCGGAAGACACGGAGAGCTGGTGACGGGCGACTCAGACAACAAGCTTGGGCGGGCGTCATCAGGGTTCGGGGGCCGGAGATAATATTAGGGCAGCCTAAAGCGGATGGCGGTCGGGGCCAGGAGGCTTGGCCACGGCGGGCACCATCACCGAGCACCAAGCTCTCCCGCTTCATGCCCTTGCCCTTCTGACCGCCCGCGACCACGTCGACCATATCACTGCCGCCTCCCGCGCGCGTGCAGTCCCGCCCCTCGCCCCCGCGTCCCGCACGACCCCGGCACAATGAGCTCCCGTACGTGGCCTTGCCGCCGCCGCAACCTTATACAAGCTGACCACTGTGTCCCAAAGTCAAGCAGTTCATCCGCAACGTGCGCGCCGCCAAGACCATTGCAGACGAGCGCGCCGTCGTGCAGAAGGAGAGTGCCGCCATTCGTGCCAGCTTCCGCGAGGAGAGCCATGACTCCAACGTCCGGTAAGGCAGCCCTCGCTCCAGCCCCGGCTGCCTGCTGATGCCCCGCCTAGACGGAACAATGTCGCCAAACTGCTGTATCTCTTCACCTTGGGCGAGCGTACCCACTTCGGCCAGATCGAATGCTTGAAGCTGCTGGCCTCGCCGCGCTTCGCCGACAAGCGTCTGGGCTACCTGGGCACCATGCTGTTGCTGGACGAGAACCAGGAGGTCCTGACGCTGGTCACCAATTCGCTCAAGAAGTACCTTCTCCCACAAGCCGTGCCCATGCCCGAGTCCTGACCGCCTCTGTAGTGACTTGAACCATCCGAACCAGTACATTGTCGGCCTCGCGCTGTGCACATTGGGCAACATCGCCTCGATCGAAATGTCCCGCGATCTCTTCCCCGAAGTCGAGACCATCCTTTCCAGCGCGAACCCCTACATCCGCCGGAAGGCTGCCATCTGCGCCATGAGAATCTGCCGCAAGGTCCCCGACTTGCAGGAGCACTTTTTCGAGAAGGCCAAGATGCTCCTCTCCGACCGCAACCACGGTGTCCTGATCTGCGGCCTGACACTGGTTACCAGCATGTGCGAGGCCGACGAGGAGGAGGGAGACGAGCTCGGTGTCATCGAAATGTTCAAGACGCTGACACCGCACCTCGTGAAGATGCTGAAGACCCTCTCTGCCTCGGGATACACGCCTGAGCATGACGTCAATGGCATCACGGACCCCTTCCTCCAGGTCAAGATCCTCAGGTTACTGCGTGTCTTTGGCCGTGGTGACGCCGAGACCAGTGAACAGATCAACGACATTCTCGCACAGGTAAGATTTATGCGCGGGGTGAGCCGAGCACGGTCGCTGACACGGCCAGGTTGCCACGAACACGGACTCCTCCAAGAACGTCGGAAACTCCATTCTCTATGAAGCTGTCCTTACCATTTTGGATATCGAAGCAGACTCCGGTCTGCGTGTCCTTGGTGTCAACATCCTGGGTAAATTCCTATCTAACAGGGACAACAACATCAGATATGTTGCCCTGAATACGCTCATCAAGGTCGTGGCAGTAGAGCCCAATGCCGTGCAGAGACACCGGAACACCATCTTGGACTGCCTGCGAGACCCCGACATCAGCATTCGGAGGAGAGCTTTGGACCTCAGCTTTACTCTGATCAACGAGCAGAATGTCCGCGTCTTGATCCGGGAACTACTGTCCTTCTTGGAGGTTGCCGATACTGAGTTCAAGCCGATCATGACCACCCAGATTGGCATTGCTGCCGACCGTTTCGCTCCCAACAAGAGATGGCACATCGATACCATGCTCCGTGTCCTCAAGCTGGTCAGTAGTAACTTCCTGTCAAGAATTCGTTCTTCTGACTGTGACTCTAGGCTGGCAACTATGTCAAGGAGCAAATTCTTGCGTCCTTCGTCCGCCTTGTTGCGAACACCCCCGACCTTCAGACGTACACGGTGCAAAAGCTGTACGCCAGCCTCAAGGATGACATTACGCAAGAAGGTCTGACGCTCGCTGGCTCCTGGGCCATCGGCGAGTATGGAGATGCGTTGTTGCGTGGTGGCCAGTACGAAGAGGAGGAGCTGGTCAAGGACATCAAGGAAAGCGACATTGTCGACCTCTTTGGCACCATCCTCAACAGCAATTACGCCGGTCAAATTGTTACCGAGTACATCATCACGGCCGCTATGAAGCTTACCACGCGACTTTCCGATGCCGCCCAAGTAGAACGCCTTAGACGGTTGATGCTGTCCCACCAGACTCACCTGGATGTGGAGATCCAACAACGCGCTGTTGAGTATGGCAACCTCTTCGCGTTTGATCAGATTAGACGAGGTGTTCTGGAAAAGATGCCGCCTCCCGAGATTCGCGAGTCTCAGAGAGTGCTTGGTGAAGCAACAACAAAGAGCAAGCGGACATCGAAGATTGCGGCCAAGAAGAAGCCCAGCCAAGTGACTGAATCGGACATGCTGCTCGATTTGATGGGAGGCTCAGATGGGCCTGGACCTGAACCAAGCTCAGCGACCAATGGCTCGAATGCCGATTTACTGGCAGATATCCTCGGAGGCGGCTCGCCCGCTCCGCAAACCACTTCTCCGCCACCGGCGGCAGGCTCAAACGTCAACTCCATCATGGATCTTTTCAACACACCGAGTCAAAGCAGTACTCCGGTTCCCCAAGCAGCAAAACCGCCGCCGTCGGCAGATCTGTTCGGTGGTCTGGCTTCTCCGCCCCCGCAGACTGGAACGCCTCCGCCAGGAGGTGCTCCTACGCACCCGGCCTACAACAAGAACGATCTCTCAATCATGTTCCAGGTGCAGCGTAGTGGAAGCACAGCGCTGATTCTTGCGCGATTCCGTAATACCAGCAACTTTGACCATCTCAGCAACGTCACGCTACAGGCTGCGGTCCCGAAGAGCCAGAAGCTGCAATTGCAGGCAATCAGCAACGGCGAGCTGGACGGTGGCCAAGAGGCTACGCAGCAGATGAGGGTTGCTGCAGTCAGTGGCGTAAGTAAACCCACTATTCCAAAAGAGCCGATCATTTGCTAATTCTCATTTCTTAGGCTCTGCCGCCGAAGCTTCGTCTCAGGTTGAAGATCGGCTACCAGAAGAACGGAGAGAATGTCCAGGAGCAGGTCGACTGGTCAGAACCGTCATGATCCCGTCTTCTCGATGTTTTCTTTCGAATCTCGTAAGTGGCGGCCTGGGTGTTTGAGCAGCTTGGAAGGAGTCGCAGCCTAAGAGCAACATATCAACCCCTCCTGCTTTGATGTCCCAGGGGCTTCGTTCTAAAAGGCGTATTTTGGTCTACCGGCGAGCAGTATTAGAGGGAAAATGCCCAACATGTATTAGGGATATCCAGGCATGCCGGAGACGGTCAACGTACACGCTGAGATGGGAAAAAAGAGGTCCACGTTATGCAGTTAATGAAGATGTGTAAATTGATGTTTGGAAGCAGATGTTTCAGAGTACGTCGAGGGAAGAGGGCTAGCATTCAGCC
This sequence comes from Diplodia sapinea, assembly GCA_023087385.1. Taxonomy (NCBI): domain Eukaryota; kingdom Fungi; phylum Ascomycota; class Dothideomycetes; order Botryosphaeriales; family Botryosphaeriaceae; genus Diplodia; species Diplodia sapinea. The sequence goes on along the minus strand of JAJMYO010000224.1, from coordinate 18,642 downwards.
TGAATAGCGGCTCCACCCCTGGGGTGGCTGCACTCCAAGAGCTTGGCTCCGGGAACTCGGTGCTTGGAGGCTAATGAACATTTGTCAACCAGTCAGATATGGAAACGAGGCACTACCTTGTTTGGTAAATTCCCCGGAAGGCTTGTGTACTTGATAAAAACCCGCATCTTATCGATTCGATCATCCCGAACAACCCACACAAGTGATGATTGTTTCGGTGACTTGTGCGCCATTTCACGATCGGACCCTTTTGCTAGAATGCACCCTCAAGGATCGGGGTGCAAATCTGCCGTGATGATCGTTGCCGCCGCCGTAAGTGTGTGCGATTCACAATCCTTCCCCCCACTTCAAGATTCCTTCCAACCATCCAAACGGCTTTTTACCCCGGTCGTCGATCTCCCGCAGCTTTTCCCACCTACGCCCAACAGTGGGGCTCCACCACCACCGGCCGCTTCGACGACGCGTCGGGATAGGTAGGTCAAAAGATGCGAAAGCGGCGGCGGTCCTTCCGGTGTTTATTTTCTTCTCTACTACTCTATGGTGTCACACTGTTCACGAGATTTATAGGATATGGGTTGTAGTAGCTACGTCGCTGGTTAGCGAAAGGTCCCCTCGGCGAAGATTTTTCCACGTTTAGAACCAAACGGAAGAAGATAGTTAAATTCGTGGGGGTTTCCGCCAAAAAAAAAAAAATTGTATAGAGTGGCTGTTGTCTTGTAACCTCGTCTGTCGTATAGCCCAAGTACATGACGTTAGCTACATTAGGTTTCGCGTCGGTGATGTCTGTTATGTCGAAATCCTAAATAGTAAAATGCTCAACACAACGACTTTTTTTTTTTTAAAAAGAAAAAAGCTCCCACTTCGACATAAAGACAGTAGTGATTGATAAACAGATGTGGTGGTGATGGTACCACGGGGTGGTCAGTACGTACTTAGATAGATTGGTAGTGATAAATCTATTTTTATACATACCTATATATATATAGATGATATAGATGCATAGCTAAGCGTGTATAATAAATTACAAGGGCTGAATGCAATTCGGCCCGGATCGGTATTCCATAACAGCACGTCTCTCCTGGGTGTACATCACTTCGCGACACGGAGACCCGACCGTAACCCTGCATCGTTCGTAGTCGGATATCATGATGGACACACACACACGCACGCACACACATATCGAAGTTTGTTGATGTCATTAGTGAGCCACATCTAGCAAGTACGTCAATAAAAGCGCATTTCTGTCACTAGCTTACGGGAGTAACATGTCACATAAAAGAAACGGGACGTTATCCTAGGACATAGAAGAATTCATTTGCTGTTCGCATCGGCATTTAATGCCTTTCGCCTTCCTTCGTGGAAGAAGAACATAAAAAAAAAGGTATGTATAATAGCAAAATCCATCATCGTGGAAACACCGTGTAATCAACCAAGGAGAGGGAAATGCGTTGGGGTATTGTTTGAAGCCGGTGGAGCGGAAACCTCCTCTCCACCTCGAATACAGACACAAGAAAGTTGTGGATCGGTCGGGAAAAAAAAAAAAAAAAAAGGCGAGACCATACGATGTCTCTACGCAAAAAGACCTGCTAAACTTGCAGAAAGTATGGGAACTCCAAACGTACGCCTATGCCGGTATGGTGAGGCTCAATCGAGCCCTCCCGAGGAAACCGAGAACTCTTTGATAGAAGCCCTGGTAAACCAAGCAACCCGTTATATACGCCTTCTCTTGCGGCCGTGGCCAGCGATCCAAGTCCCAATTCTTTTTGTCCATGACGGGTGCAATAGAAAAAAAGCGATAACTTTACTCCAAGAATGGGCCCAAAAGAAAACACGGAAGAAGTAGGAAAAGAGGCGGAAGGGAGATGGCAGAGCTCAAAATCTCCTCAAAGAAACAACAAAACCCCCTCGTCCGGCAAGCGATAGATGACAGCAAACACACTCAGCCATTGCTCATCACTAGCCCACCATACTCATGTCTTCGAACCCATCCATACCGCTTGTGATGCCGAACAGGTCCTTGAGGTCCTGCTCGTTGGTGGGGGCAGGAGGGGCGTTGAAGAAGTCGTAGGGTGCGCCGAGCTCGGCGGGGCCCCAGCCCGGGATCTTGTCGTCTGTGGTGCCAAGGCTGTCCCGCCAGAAGCCGTATGGGCCAACCATCTCTTGGTTGTCCTCGTTCTGCGGAACCGTCATGTTGTTGGATTCGTCGAGCACGAAGAGCGAGTCCATCATGCTGCTGAAATCCACATCCGCGTCCATGGCACGCTTGTTCCACTCGGCATCGTCGCCCGCGATGGTGATGTTGAGCTTGTCGTTTTCGCTGATGTCGCTGCTGCCCGTCTCCTTGGAATCCTTAGTCGAAGCTGGCGAAGGAGTAGTAGCAGGGGTCGTGCTGCGAGGCTCTACCTTCTCCTTGTTCTTCTCCTTCTCTGCCCGCTCCAGATCCTCCTTTGCGATGAATGCACTGTTGGGCAGTTCGAGCATAGCCTTGGCGACGTCTTCATCGGCAAACATGAAGTTGAGCTGAGCTGGAGAGATCGGGCAGTCGTCCCAAGGATTCTCCGCCGGCTTCGGGGCTGACTGATCTTCCATGACGGCGTCAGTAGGCTTGTTAATGTCCTTCGTGGCCTTACTAGGCGTTCGGTGCATGGCTGGAGCGCCGCTGGAGCCAGGCGTTTGACCCTTGACCATCATCTGCGGAGTCTTGAAACTGGCCGACGGCGAGCTCTTTACGCCCGTCTGCGTTGGGACACGGTTCATCGGAGTAGCTGCAGCGCCCGTAGCAGGCGTCCCCGCCTCGGCCTTGATTTGGGGCGTCTGGCCGGGCTTCGTGGCGAGTGGCTGCTTCGTCATGGGAGGCGCCGGCCTGCCGCGGTGGACAGCGTTGTTCTCTACCTTCGGCTTTGCCGTTCCATCGGGGTTGAGACCAAGACCCTCGTTGACGGCGTCGATGGCAAACTTCAGAGGATCCTCTACCTTCGCGTGCGCATCCTTCACATGGCTCTCAAGCTCGTCCTTTGTCTCGAAGCCTCTCGCACTGTGGTCGCAAGTGGGGTGCGGACAGGGGAAGCTTGGCTTCGCAGGCACCACTGGCGCGGCTGGCTGAGGGCCGTCGCGCCTTGTGAGCTCCGGAGAGGGCTTGTTGCCGACCAGCGGTGAAGTTGTCTGAACGGGTGTCTGGCTCGGTGTGGATGTGGCAGACATTCCGGGAGCCGTCTTCCTCTTCTTGTTTTGTGGCAGCTTGAGCTTCTCCGGAGTAAGTGGGTTCGCGGCATTGGGAGCGTACAGGGGAGCACCGTTCGGAGACTGGCCACCGCCAAACGAGAATGGTGGCACAGCAGAAGTCGGAGCAGCTGGAGGCTTGGCGCCAGCGTTGGAAGGCGCACGCGAGCGTTGCAGTTGCTCTTGTCGCAGCTTCTCCAAATTGACGGCATTGAGCTCCGCCCCTTGCCCACCTTGGGTGTTGGCAGCGCCCGGCTGTTGCTGCTGCGCTCCTTCCTGCCCATTAGCTTGTGACTGAACCTTGTCGCTGTGGCTCTCGGCGACGACGCTCTTGATGTAGGCGCTGACGTGGTTGAGCAACTTCTGGAGCGTCTGCGGGGTGATGGAGACGTTTTCCTTGAGCCTCCGTTGAGGGTCCAGTTGCGCGTTCAACATATGGCGCTGGCTCAAGTCAGTATCATGATTCGGCACGTGGAACATGCGACTTACGACTTGGATGATATTCTTTGCACGATCTGCGTCACGATGCTTGACCCAGTCCATGAACATGATCTGGTCAAGTTTGTTGATCCACGTAAGAGCCTTTTGCACTTCAGCCGCCATCTGCTCCTTCGTCGCCTGAGAAAGGTCCTGGATCGGCGGTCTCTCCATGGTCTTGATGTTTTCTTGCATCATGGCGGTAAACAGTCGCTTCAGCTCATTCTGCTGAGCAGGGCCCTGCGACTGCGCAATGTTACCCGCAGCCTGTGCTTGTCGGTTGCCTTGGGCCTGGGCGGCTTGAAGCATTGACTGGCGAACAGCTGCTTGTTGCTGCGGGTTCAGCGACGCGAACTGCTCTCTGCTTATGGCGGGTTGCCGCTGCTGCGATTGGGATGGCTGCATGGGTGGCGCCTGATTCTTGGCGGGGTCTTGAACCTCGACAACATCGTCGCTCGACGGTCTCTTGACGCCCTTCGACGCCTGCATCTTGGGAGTAGCGTTCGGTGCTTGGCCAGGCTGCGGGCCAGGCCTCGGAGGCGCTTGAGCCTGCTGCGCAAGTTTCGGTTGAGGAGTGGCCTGGGGTTGAGGAGGCTGGCCAGGTCGTTGCGGTTGCTGCATTTGACCCGGCGGCACACCGAGACCCCCGCCAGGTACCTGCGGCATCATGCCCTGCGGCGGGCCCTGCTGCTGCAAATGTTTCTGCTGTTGCAGCCGGATCACCGCAATCTGCTGCCTTAATGAGTCGTCTGATAGGTTGGCGATCTTTGGACCTTGCTGTTGCCTGATCCTCTGGATGTCCTGCGGTGAGATTTGCTGGGCAAGGGTGAAGATGCGCTGGCGTTGAGTAGCCGCCATCTGTTGTTGCATCTGCGCTTGGTTTCCGCCGGCACCGGCCATCATTGGCGCCTGAGGAGCCTGCCCGTTCGGGTGGCCTGGGCCAAGAGCGCCACCGGCGCCGTTTGGCAATCCCCCAGGAAGTCCGTGCATGCCTGCATTGTTCGCCTGCTGCTGTTGCTGTGCTTGAGCCTGCTGTGTCATCCTCTCGAATTGGGTTCGCTGGAAATCGGTCAACTTGTCCATGGAGATGACACTGGGATTCCTGGACGCCCACTCCTTCAGCTGCCCCCAAGACTTGATGTTATCCGGCAAAGATACGCCTTGGTTCCTCATGCCCTGCGTCACCATTGGGGGGAAAGCAGTTTGGTCCATGCGCTGTAGGATCTGGGGGTTAAGGGCGGGGCTGTTCTGCTGATGTTGCTGTCTTCGAAGCAGTTCTTGCTGGAGGCGCTGCTGCATTTGAGCTTGGTTCATCATCCCCATCTGTTGGTTCTGTTGCAGGAAATTCTGTCCCATGCCCATAGGTCCTCCTGGCTGTCCACCTTGCAACGCTTGTGGAGTCATCTGCTGGCCAGGCTGCGAGACATTCGCATTACCTCCCCAGCCACCTTGTTGCTTCTGAGCGATCCACCTTCCAAGTACGACACGGAATTGCTCCTCAGGCAGCTCCAGCATCTTTGATCTTATAGGTAGCGGGACATCGGCCGGAATCTGGCTTGCTCGGGAAGCTTGAGGGGCTCCGGGCATCTGCGCTTGAGCAGCCGCAGCTCTTTGTTGCGCGATCTGAACAGCTTGTGCGGCGGCGTTGATCCCTTGGCCCATGCCCTGTGGCATCTGCTGACTGGGTTGCTGCGGCCGCGGCTGAGGTGTTGCGCTCCCTTGCTGGCCCGGCGGTACCATCGGCCGAGTCAGCATCGGCATCGCCCCGTTCTGAGGCTGGCCTGGCCCCATGTTGAAGCCGCCCATTTGGTTGCGAAGAGCCATTTGCTGGGCTTGGGCCTGTGATTGGGGGACGCCTTGGCCGCGCGCTTGTGCCTGTGCCTGCATTTGTCGGATCGCGTTCTCTCGCTGCGCCTGCTGTAGACTAAAAGGAGCTTGCTGGCCGGGATTCCTGTTCTGGCCAGGCGGCATCCCTTGGCCGTTTACTTGTCCAGGTTGCCCGCCGCCCATCGGGTTGAAACCGCCCATCTGGTTGAGGTTGGCGTTGTTGCTTGCAGGAACTACGTCGTGCCCTGCTTGGGCGGAGCGCATGGCATCTGCTTGCTGATTGGTGAGTTGGGCAAAATCGAAGTCGGTATTGCCAGGGATGCCGGCTTGTTGAGGCTGTACGTTGCCCATCTGAGGGGTCCGCTGCATCATCCCTTGGTTCGGCGCTCCACGACCCATACCCTGATCTTGCTGCTGTCCGAACTGGCCGCCTTGTCCTACTTGCTGGCCCTTCTTCATGGCCATGAGCATCGATTGCGCGCGGTTTCGGCAGTGAAGCATGACCGGGTCGACGTTTCGCGATTCCAGCATTTGCCGCCTTTCGGGAGCCAACTGCGCAATCTGAGCCCGAATCTTTGCCTCCTCTTGCGGTGTGACCCTCTGCCGTAATGTTCTTGTCATGGCCTCGAGCCTCTGCTGCTCCTCCACAGTGAGTTGCTGGGGCCCTCTTTGCATCTGCTGCTGCATGGGTTGTTGCTGAGCTTGAGGCTGAAGACCAGGGTTCTCCATCCCCATGGATGACGGGTTCTGGGTCATAGGCAGCGGTGAAGCTTGCATTTGATGTTGCAGTTGGGGAGGAAATGGCTGCTGAAATGCGTTCTGGCCTTGGTTCGATCCGCTAGGCTGCATCGGTGTCTGGGGCAACATGCCCGCCTGGGGGTTTGCGGCATTATTTCCGGGATGCATCATGGATGCTTGCACCGCTTGCATGTTTTGTTGGCGCATGCTCTGAAGGCGCGTCAAGAGGTCCTTCACAGCCCTGATGTAGTCATCCTGGGGAGGCGTCAGTGCGACGGTTCAAAGGGTCAGGCGCACGCTTAGCTTACTCTGCTCTGGGCCTTGACGAAGCGCTCATTCTCGTTTCCGAACGCCATTTGTAGAACTTGCTGGTCTGGCGTGTCGGGTTTTGCCAGCCTTATCGCGGTATAGCTAAGGCAGAAGTCAGCGACCGAGAGTTTGGGCAAAGGCGCGAGGGTGGATTACATGTTCCAGAGCATGCCCGCACGCTGCTCGGCGTTAAGGGAGGCCTGCCATTGTCCATGTGTGGGGCGATGCGAGTTTCGCAGCTGGGTGAGTATGACTTGCTGCAGCCGTTGGTGTTGCGGCGGCGGGGCGTGCTGCTGCGCACCCATCATGTTGCCAAAGTTTTGTGTGTTCATCTTTCGTGGAAGCCAGGGCCTGTTCGTCAGGCCGAACGAGAATCAAGCGCGAAGGAACCCCAAAGCCAGCCGGGGGCGGATAGCGAGCGAGATTCGCACGGCAATCGGAAGCGGGCAGCGAAGACGGGAGCGACGGCGAGCGAGGTTAGGGCGCGATCGTTGAGGGTTGCGCGGTAGAAGGCTACCAGCTGGGCTGATCGAACGGCGATGCAGCCAGGCAGCCAGCGGTAGCTAGGCTGGAGGTCAGGCGACGGGCACCATGCACAGTCGCGGTGCTCGAGGGTCGCAGGCGGCAGCAGTCGAGGCGGGCGGGCGGGCGCGGTGCGTGGGCTCGGAGAGTCGTGGCAGGTCGAGGAGCGATACCGATGGGCGAGCAGGTGAGGCTGTGGCTTGCGCGCGGCGGACGAAGCAATGCCGGCTAGTGTGCTGGAGCCGGGGAGGGAAGGAAGGACTGGGCGCACGTAGCACCAAGGGCAACGAGGCAGTTTTGGCACGGACTCGCCTCTGCGGCCCGTCTCGTAGCGTTGATGAGGCGGAGGAGAGAGGGAGAGAGAGGCGAGGATTATTCGCGAGCTGATACGGTGTAGTTGACGGGGAGGCCCAGTAGTGCCTTGTTGGCAGATGACGGGCTGGGACTGACGGTGTGAAGCGGCTTGCGCTCTGATCGCTGGCGCCCCGCAGGCTTATTGGGTCGCCGCGGTACTCGTGACGCCGCACGCGTCCAGCAAACACAGCGTGCCAGGCCCGGGTAGTAATGTCGCAGACGTGCGGGCACCCCGGTCGCGAAAAGCTTGCTGGCGGCAGCGGGTTCGAATGGCGAGGCAGAGGGCTGCAGTGCTGTAGCGAAGAGTGCGCTCGATGCTCGTCGCGGCGCCAGTCCCGGCTGAGCTAGCCAGGCGGCCGTTCCCAGGCTGGGCCGGACAAGGCCCCGGCCAATCAGCGCGACGCCCATCGATGCGCTGCTCGAAGCCCTGCAGCAGCACCAAGCCGCACGGCCAGCTGTGCGCGGCGACGCGACAAGCGACAAACGACGACATTGCCCGGGCTGCCCAGTGCGGCGCTGGGAAATGAGCCGCTGTTCTCGCAGTCCGCCGCGCTCAAACGGCGACGGCGCTGGGGTTGGGGCTTTGTGCGCGTCTCAAACGTCGTCGACCGCAACCCTCAGCTAGCGGCCTCTGCCATGCGCTGGAATAAGGCTGCATCTGCATCGCACACCTGCGCCAATCACCCGCAGCCGCGAAGCGGTGTAGGCCCTGCTTCCAGCCACGATGTGGTCGCATCAACCGATCCTGTCTCTCGACACAACTATGTACCCCACAACAAACGGTCCGCCTGCCTAACCTAGGGCCGGCGATCTTCATAATTAGGCCGTCGCGCGCGAATCCGTCATGCATTTGGAGGCGTCTGACAGTTATAGCGCCGATTCAGGGACCATCATCTCGTTGAGCTTCGCTATGCTGCTAAAAACAACACCCGCCCATCGCCCATCACGCGGCCCGGACACCCTTGAACTCGCGCGTGATGTTGGTGATGGCCTCCTCCACCGGCAGCCGCTCCATGCTGCTCGCGCCGTAGAAGCCGTGCACCCCCTTCGTCCGGCGGAGGACGTACTCCGCGTCTTGCGGTCGTGCGATCGGGCCACCGTGGCAGAGCACGAGCACGTCCGGACTGATGCCGGCCGCGACGTCGCGCATCTCCTGGATCAGCTTTACGCAGTCGTCAAGGCTCTTGCCGCTCTGGGCGCCGATCGACCCGGCCGTCGTCAACCCCATGTGCGCCACGATAATGTCGGCCCCGGCTCGCGCCATCTGCTCTGCCTCGTCGACGCTGAAGGCGTACGGCGTCGTGAGCAGCCCCATCTCGTGCGCCGTCTTGACCATGGCGACCTCGACGTCGAAGCCCATGCCCGTTTCCTCGAGGTTCTGCCGGAACTGGCCGTCAATGAGGCCAACCTGGATAGACATGGTGAGCCGGCGTCGCCTATTGTGTCAGGGGCACCCTTGCCGGGCGATGGTGGCTTGGGGGCGTGGCGAACGTACAGTCGGGAAGTTCTGCACTCCCGCGAACCCTATATCCTGCAATTGCTTCAGGAACGCCGGCATGGCGCGGAACGGATCCGTCGCGCAGACGCCGGCAAGCACCGGCGTGTGCTCGACTATGGGCAGAACCTCTTTCGCCTGGGCGTTTGGGGTCAGCTCCTACTGCCTATCCGTTCCTTATACTGTGTAGGCCAAATCACTAATTGCGGAAGGATTCGGTGCATCTTGGCTGGCGACGGAGAAGGGGTCTCGGCCTACCATGTCCAGCACAACATCGTTGGCATTGCCGTAGGGCATCAGCCCGGCCAGCTGCACCCATCAGCATCCGCCCAGGCCTGGCATGCGGGGGAAGTCCTTACCGAGCCTCGACCGGCCATGCGGAACCTCCCGGAGTTGTAGACAATGATGAGGTCTCCGCCGCCTTTCTCGACGAATTTGGCGGACAGGCCGATGCCTGCAATGGGAGTAGTCAGCCAGACTTCTGTGGAGAGATGGACAGAGACTAACCTGCGCCAGCCCCAACGATGGATTTGCCATTGGCTGCGTTGGTGCGTAGCTTTGCGAGGATCTCGGCGCGGTTCGTTGGCGGGGCCATCGCCGCAGTCACTTCGAACTCCAGGTTGTGCTGAAGGTGTATCGTCGTCGCGAAGACCACTATTGTCGCGTTGTTGTTCGAACAATGTCGTCCGAGTCAAAGGTGCACCCCACCCCTCGGCCTGCAGGATGGCGTCACTGCTCCCACCCCGCCCTGCACGACGTCGATCTCCCTTCTTGCTTGCTACTTCACCCCGCCGGCCTGCAAGACACGATGCAGTGGTCCTGACTTCTGCTCGACTTGTACGCCCATCGCGTTCCTTGAGCGCGTTTCGTCGAAGTGGTCACAGCAAAGCTCACTCTCGTAGTTGCCGCGAGTCCCGGAAATCACAACAGCCACCACATAGTATTATTGACTTTGCAACCACCGTCCCTTGTGCAATCGTGCCTCATTTTCTCTGTCTCGCTTCTCTCCACTCGACAATATGCCCAACATCATCCTTCTGGGTACCTGCGACACAAAACTCGAAGAGCTATTGTTCACCCGGGAGCAGATTCTCACCCATGCAGACACAACAGTCACCCTGCTCGATGTTGGTCGCACAACCATTTCCAACCCCGCCATCACCGTCAGCCCAGAGGAGCTTGCCACCAGCTACGCCCCGGCGGACGCGCCCTCGGACATCAGCACCCTGCACCGTGGCCAGCTCAGCAAGCACATGGCCGCCTGCGCCACAAACTACGTCCGCAAGCTCCTCGATCGCCAACAGCAGGACCAACCCGTCACGGCAGCCATCGGCCTCGGCGGCAGCAGCGGCACCTCCCTCTCCGCCGCCGTCATGCGGGATGCCTTCCCCATGGGCTTCCCCAAGCTCATCGTCAGCACCATCGCCAGCGGGGAAACGGGCCCCATCATCGGCGAGACCGACATCACCCTCATGTACTCCATCGTCGACATCGCCGGCCTCAACACCATCCTCCGCACCGTCCTCTCCAACGCCGCCGCCGCCATCGCCGGCATGGCCCACGCCTACCACAAAAACACCCTGACCCCCTCGAACCAACCCACCACCACCACCACCGCCAACAACAACGACCCCGCCGCCGCCAAAAAGACACCCATCCGCCTCGGCATCACAATGTTCGGCGTCACCACGCCCGCCGTCACGGCGATCCGGCAGCACCTGGCCACGCTTTCCGCGCAGCCGGCCGCGCGGTGCCCCTACGCCTTCCCCGACACGCACGTCTTCCACGCCACGGGCCACGGCGGACTCGCCTTCGAGCGGCTCGCGCGCGCGGGCGCCCTCGACGCGGCCATCGACCTGACCACCACCGAGGTCGCCGACCACGTCGTCGGCAACGGCACCGCCATGTCCGCCGGCCCGGCCCGGCTGTCCGCCGCCGCCGCCCAGGGCATCCCGCAGGTCGTCTCGCTCGGCGCGACCGACATGGCGAACTTCGGCGCAAGGCCCAGCGTGCCCGAGGCGTTTGTCCGCGACGGAAGGAGGAAGCTGTTCGAGCACAACGCGAGCGTGACGCTCATGCGCACGAGCGCGGCCGAGTGCGCGCGCGTCGGCGCGTTCGTGGCGGAGAAGTTGAGGGCCGCGAGCAGGCCGGAGCGCGTGCAGGTGTGGGTGCCGCGCGGCGGCGTCAGCGCGATGAGCGTGGCGGGCGGCGTGTTTGAGGACGCGGAGGCGGACGAGGCGCTGTTCGCGGCGGTGAGGGAGGGGTTGGAGGGGAGCGGGGTGAGGGTTGTGGAGGATGCGAGGGCGATTAATGACGAGGGGTTTGCGAGGGCGGTTGTGGATGCGTTGGTGGGGATGTTGGGGGAGGGGAAGGGAGAGTGAGTGAGTGGGTGGGTTGTGGATGCTGCCTTTGGTGTTGTTTTTGTTAGGTGTAGATGGGTAGATGGACGGATGGATGTATGGGATGATTGGTCGGAGACTCTTTCCTACTGCGTCGGGCTACTTCGTACGATCAACACTCCCCATATCGTTGCTCCTGCCGTCGATATGTCTTGGTCTTCCCGAGACATCTGCATGACCGGTTCACGTAGTCGTCACGCGCCGGGCACTTGATCTGCCTGCCGCCTCCGCCTCCCCTCCTCCGCAACAAAGACCGCGAGCGCGAGCTGGCCCCCGTATCCAAACTCGGAATCCGCACGGATCGCTCATGTTACCCCTCGCTAGTCTTGCTGGAAGGGTAGGTAAGATGCGTGTTGTAGAGCGTTGAGCCGCAGTCGCTTACGAATGCATTTTTGCAGATTGCAAAGTCTCCAGGGCCCAAGGCTCCGACTTGTGCTCTGATCGGAATAGTTGGCGGAGTCATACCGCTTCGAAGGTCGTGGGTTATGCTTACAGCTCTATCGTACGGGAGGGTCCGTTTTTCCTTGTATTACGGCCGAGGATCCAGATTCTGAATGCTTGCAAACTTGTAAGATGCCTTTCGAAGCCATGGCATACAAAGAGGTTTTCGGAGCCATCCCATCACCTGTAATGGAACAGATTTCGCGGCTATGTGAAAGATTGGGCCGGGTTCTATATCTGAAAGATATCGTAAAGGTGCAGTGGCAACGGTTTGCATGACTATCGAGTTACTCATGTAGGTTAGTGATATTCCATCTCTGTATGCGTATGTACAATCTTAAGACTTACATCAGCGTGCGGAGATTGGCATCAACTTCCAATGATCAAGAGCGAGCTCAAAAAAATCTATATCTCTGTCTGGGTATTTGCTTCTTTCACCCATGTAAGAAGACTCAACATTCTGGCAACACACTGTGTAGCAAAATCGACGTGTCCAAGTCTTAGGAGATGCAAAGTGCTCTCGTGTATACTCGGGCGATCACCACGAGCACGAGGTGATTGCTCTGCGCATCTATTTTGACTGGCGGCGGAGCAGAGGTCGGGCTTAGCTGCTGCGGCTACATAGTCCCATCGCTGGCCTGTAACAGACTCGAGTAGTCGAGCTGGTTGACGCTGGCCACTTCCACTGTCGTATTGGCGCTGCATCCACCATTACAGCATTCCAACTCCAACATCAATTCGCGCAAGCCGTACCGGCTGTTCGCCCTCCAACGTTCTTCCCTTCATAATCTCATGGAGAAGCGAAGGATCGAAAAGCCAGCATGCCCAACTTGCATTGAGTGGTATCCCGCTACTTTTCTCTACATGCTATGTAAAGGAGTTGTAAACCCCCCTCCGACCTTACCGAACGGAGAGCTCCTTTTCCTGTACCAAAGGAAAAAAAAAGGCCAATGCCACAGACAACCGCAGACCCACCATACCCCCAACCCTAGGAAGCAGACAAGGAAATCCAGGATTTAAAGAACAGAAATTAAAGGAAAAAAGGAAAAGAAAAAGAGAAATGAGAATGTTGATCAACTCCGTCGCTTATGCCGCCTGCTGCAAAATGTGCATGATGCTGGTCGGGCTCTCCGACTTTGCTCTAAACGCTTGCATGTATGCAACAACTAAAGGAACCTCCTCACACCACACCACTCAACTTGCCAGACCGGGCCGGCGGCAAGTTGTGGGTGAGGGGAGTGATCCCATCAGGTCGGAATGTGTTGAAAGTGTCCCGTCGGTTGCCCGTCTCTCGTAAAACCCCGCCGAACCCAGCATTCTTCGTCAGCATAGGAAATTTGAACAAACCATCCACCGTTAGTACTTCCATGCTTCAATCTCTCTCTGCTTCTTCCCCACACTGCTCATCACAGCAATGACAGGATTTTGTTTGCTTCTCCCGCCGTGATGCCCTGCACGCCCATTGAGCGCACCTGGCTTCCCTTCCGCAGCCTCTGCAGGCCCGTCGCAACCTTCCAACTCTCCTCCATGCTGATTATGAACACGTATCTCTTGCCCTCCGGGTCTCTGATGCTGGCTCTGACAATGTAGACTCCGGCAGATTTGACTTCAGCAGTCTCCACGAGCTTCATTGTCCACGCCTTGACATCCCACTCCCGCTGAGCGACATGCCGCACATCGTCGTCAATAAAGAGACCTTCCGTCGTCATGCGGAGGACCAATCCATCCGTCACTGCGCCTACGCCTGATATCAACTTGCCCACAGGTTTCGGGAAGGCAGAAGTGAACAGGTAGACACCCTTGATCACCACCTTCTCGGGATCGCTCGTGCTGTACGGTCCACGCACCGAGGGCGGGGGATCGGTTCTGGCAGTTGACACGGAGGGTGCGTACGAGGAGCTTACAACGGATTCGGAGTAGGTGGACGCGGAGCCGGTGGTTCGGGGTGCCTTCGGGCCATCGTACGGGCGGAAGCCTGAATAGGCACGTGAATCTCCGTCGGTCGTGGAAGCGGTGGGTCGATGGTAGGGCTTGTTGGGCGACGTGCTGGGCGCTCTGCCACTCTCGCTGGTGGATCTGGTCGGCGGTGCAGCCGCCTTGGCCAGCCGCTCAGCTTCGCGGGCCTTGCGCTCGCGTTCAGCACGTTCACGGGCAGCCTTGAGGCGCTCCTCGCGCTCCTTGGCTGCCTTCTCCTTGGCCGCTGCTGCTTCTGCCTCGGCCTTCGCTGCTGCAGCGGCGGCCTCTGCATCGGATTTCGCTTTAGCTTCTTTTTCAAGACGTTCGCGGATCTCTCGCTCCAATTTCTCACGGGCTTCTTTCTCTCGAGCTTCTCTCTCCACCTTCTCCTTTGCTAGCCGAGCCTCTCTTTCCGCCTTTTCCTTGGCCAGTCTTTCCCGCGCCAGACGCTCCCGGGCCTCCCTTTCACGCTGCTCCTTCTCGCGAGCGCGCATCTGTTCCCACTTCTGCTTTTCGGCCTGTGCACGCGCCGCCCTGTCAGCTTCTTCTTTTTTCTTCCTTTCTTGCTCTGCCTGGCGTCGTACTTCCTCTTCCCGTTTACGGGCTTCTTCCCGTTGTCTTGTCTCTTCCCTTGCCTTCTCCCACTCAGCGGAAGAGTTGCGGGTGTTGCCTCCCCACGATCCTCTAGGCGGAGGCCCGGCTCCGGGGCTGGGAGGAGGTGCATTGTTAAAGCCACCACCGGGGAAGCCGTTAGGCTGAGGACCAGCATGTGCTCCGCCGCCAGGTGCGTGGCCGGCGCCAGCGCCAGCCCCGGCTCCCGCACCTCCTCCACCCGACGCGGCCGGGTTGGGTCCTGCCGCGCCTTCTGCCTGGGACTTGCCCATGGACCAAGCTACGCCGCCTACGCCGAGGAGGAGGATCAACATTCCGCTTCCGCCGCTGGTGGTCGCTGCTGCGACCCACGACTTGACCGTCGGCTCGATGATTGTCCATACTAGTACCGCGAGCAGGGTGCAGCCGACGCCGGCGAGGAACGAGTTCCGCTGACAGTTGAGAGAAGGCAGGTAGAGGAAGCCGGAGCCGGAACTGTGCGGCGGGACGATGAAAATGTCGTAGTTGCCGGGCGGCAGGCCGGAGCCTTGTCCGCCGGCGGTTGTTTTGGGGTTCTCGCCGTGCGGCGGCGGAGGCGGCGGCGGCGGGGCGTCCATTTCGGCGGGTGTAGGATGGGCAACAAGTCAGACAGCGAGTCTGCTTGCGCCTGCGGGGGTAATGATCGATATAGGGCGTCCCGGCGAAGAGTGCTGGCAAAATTGCGGGTCGGTGGCCTATGCGGAGGGCCGTGGATTGTTGTGGGGGTGGTTCGGGCGGTGTTGCGGTGAGCGCGGTGCGCAGGGCATACGGGCAGCAATTGTTTACGTGTGGCTGGGCGCTTTGGGACGATTAGATAGAGTAACCACAACAGTCGGGCGAGCGAGCAGGCGGGCGGGGAGGACAGGCTGACCTTTCAAGACGAGGCGGTCGGGATATGTACAGAGGAAGAGCGTCGGCGGGTGGGGTTTTGGAGAAATTGGTTGGGTGTGACGATGTTTTGGGACGAGGGCCTGCAAGGCAGCGGCAGCGGCTCTACCCGCCAACAAATCCCCCGGACCTTCCTTGATACTTAGCCAGCCGGAACAGGATCCTGGGTTCCCGCACGCCACACAGGGATGCTGCCCCTCCGCTGGAAGGGCGCGAAAGGTGGAGATTATAACCACGGCGGCCAGCTCAAGCGCCAGGTCCCGAGCTGCGTTCCCCCGCAGAGGTCCGCAGATGCGCGCCTGGGCTGTGCATCATCGCCGCGCGATGACTCGCTGCCGATGGGTTGCGTTGCCCCGGCGCAACCCACTGTCGTCGCCCGCTGCATGAGCGTTGCACTCGCGTCAGCCTCCAATTCGTCCTCTCGCGCGTCCGCCATGCACGCACATGCAGCTCGCGGCCGCCGCACGCCGTTACGCGCTGCAGGTGGGCAAAAAAAAAAAAAACAAATACACAGCCGCACTGGGCAGCTCGTCATCACCGAAGGCGATCTGTCCGATGGATTGGCAAACACAGGCCGACACCTGCGCCGCCCGCGCCCAGGCAGCGCATCGTCCACCGCTTCTCCGCAGCTCAGCTGTGCGGCTGTGGCTTCCGGTGCCACCGTTCTCACACCGCGCCCATTCCGCGCGCTCACGTGCGCCGAGCCGTGCACACGCCTCAGGGTCCTTAGTCCTTGGCTGCTGGACGTTGGATGCGACTGAATCGTTGTGTATTTCTGGATCACCCCTGCTGCCTCCGCGGCCTGCCGAGCTGTGTCTCCACAGTCGAGCCGCTAGCGACCACGGCCATGTGCCTCTCACCGCCGGCGTCCAGGTGACATGTCGGAGCTGGACGAGCTGCAACACCGGCCCAGAGCTCCTCCCTCCTCTGCGAGCTCAGACTCCCCTCCCGGCGCCCTCACGCCCGACGAAGACGACGACGCCTACGAGCTCAGGGATGACATGCCGTCAGACCTCCGCGCTGGCGACTCCCTCTCTCCCGACGACGAGGAGCTGAACCGCCGCACTGTCCGCAAGCTCGACGTCATCCTGCTGCCTTTTCTCGCCCTGCTCTTCCTGTTCAACTCGCTGGACAAATCGAACATCGGGAGCGCCGAGTCCGCCCATTTCACCACCGACGCCGGCCTCGACCGCCAAGATGTCAACACCGCCGTTGCGCTTTTCTTTGTCTTCTTCGTCGCCCTACAACCCGTCGGCGCTGCCCTGGGCCGTAAATATGGCATGAAGAGATGGGTGCCGGCGTGCATGGCCCTGTGGGGTCTTTGCACTACGCTGCATGTGTGGGTGCATGCCGCGTGGCAGCTGTACATTCTGCGCATCACCATAGCTACTCTTGAAGGTAGGTCAAAGAGCTTGTTCTCTCCGAGTCATACGTTAAATCACACCCTTAGCCGGCTTCTATCCCGTTACTGTCTCCTACCTCTCTCTGTTCTATACCCGTTTTGAGTTCGGCAGGCGCTTGGCTATTTTCTATGGCCAAGCAGCTGTCGCGGGAGCTTTTGGTGGGATACTCTCGTATGCCGTCTTCTCGCACTTCCCTCGTGGGGATGCGCGTGAAATTGACGACCCCACCACTTTGCCCACCCACAGCAGCTGGCACTCGTGGCAGATTCTGTTCTTGATAGAGGGACTCACTACCATGACGATTGCTCTGACGGGCTTCTTCTGGTTGCCGGAACGCGCCAAGACTGCATGGTTTCTGAACCCCGACGAGCGCGAATGGGCCGAGGAGCGCATCAAACGAGACAGAGAGGGTGAGGTTGAGCATAACCGGCCCAAACGCTCTCCCTCTCCTATGTCTACTCACGAGGATCACGCCGACCTTGAAGCCTCACTCCGGTCCACTTACTCCACCTCCGAGGAGGCCCAAGGCCTACTATCTGTATCTCCTTCTCATAGACCGGGATACCCACCACCGCATGAAACCTCGCCAAGCATGAATACCACGGACCACGGACTCTCAGCTCACGACGTCCTCTCTGCGCTCTCCTCCTGGAAGGTCTACTACCTGCTGGTCTTCAACATCCTATCCGCCATCCCAAGCACCGCATTCTCCATCTTCCTCCCCCTCGTCCTTTCCCCGCTCTCCTCCACCCCAGCCCTCGCCAACCTCCTAACCGCGCCGCCGTACATCTGCGCCGCCGCCACCCTCTACGCCTTCACCTCCTGGTCCGACCGCATCCGCGACCGTACCAAGCCCATCCTCTACAGCCTCGCCATCGTCCTCGTCGGCTTCGCTGGCACCATCTTCCTCCCCTCTCGGACCACCGAACCCGACGGCGGCGGCGCCGACGCCGACGCCAACGCCGACTCCGACAAGAACGACACCCACCTCCTCGCCCCCCGCTACCTCGCCCTCTGCATCCTCCTCTCGGGCACCTTCATCGCGTCGCCCCTCACCGTCGCGTGGCTGACCAACAACCTGCCCGCGCCGGGCAAGCGCGCCATCGCCCTCGGCATCAACGGCTGGGGCAACGTCGCTGGCGTCGTCGCGTCGCTGCTGTTCGCGCCGCGCTTCGCGCCCGGCGGCTACCGCGCGAGCTTCGCCTGGACCGCCGCCGCCGTCGCGCTCGCCGCCGCCGGCTTCGCCGGCTTCCGCGCGCTGCTCAAGGCGGAGAACGCGTGGCGGAGGCGCGTGCTCGAGGGCTGGGCCGACGACGAGGTCGAGGCCGAGAGGAGGTGGGGGAGGGGCCCGCCCCCGCCGGTGGTTGGCTCGAATGCGGCTGGTGAGAGGGGGAGGGCGGTGCTGGATCGGGGAGTGGAGTGGTTGGAGAGGAGGGCGAGCCGTGGTGGTGGTGGGAGCGTGGCGGGGAAGTTGGCCGAGTGGATCGGGGAGTGGCGCGTTAGGGAGAGGGAAGGCGATGAGAGGATGACGTTTTTGTATGGTCTGTGATGATATGGTGATGATGATGATGGTGGTGGTGAAGACGGCGGCGGCGGCGTTGTGTGGGTTGGTTGCCGCCGTGATACTTGGATGGGGGTTTTTTTTTTTGGTTTCTTCTCGTGGGGGGTTTCCCTCCCCGCGGGGAGCATCATCATTCCGTGTCTTTTGTCACTATTTGAGCGTGTCCGAATCATCCTCGGCATATGGCTCACTACTCACCTGGTGGTGCCGAACTTTTAGAGCTGTTGTGTGCCTTTCCAGCGAAAACACAACACTATATTCATTGTGACCCTACCTACCCGGCGATATTTCGCTCTCGTTTTTTTTTCCCGCTCAAACTCCCCCTCTCATCACCGCACCCATACATGGGGGCGGGCGGGGGGGGGGGGGGGGGGGGGGGGGGGGGGGGGGGGGGGGGGGGGGGGGGGGGGGGGGGGGGGGGGG